>JACEEZ010013141.1:15000-17500 GCA_016584305.1 Chionoecetes opilio | reverse complement strand
AACAAAATACATTCACTAGCATATACAGATATACATATACACACATACAGCATATACAGACATATCACATACATACATACATCTACTCAACCTACCTATACTCACAACACACATCTACAACTCACATACGAATATTACTGATGTAGCATTATTATCCAATATAGACTTTATCTACTATTTTTCGCCGTTGCATTATCCTGATCCAATCAAGACTCTGGAGTGGTTTCCGTTAATGCGCCGCATCAACCGATCGTTGTTTGTCATCCAGATACTTGGTCCTGGGACATTAATCTATATCGGGTTGTCTGAAACGTTGCAAAGATGGACGACTGCGAGTATGTATAGTGTTGTAAGGTGTGGGACTGAGCTGCTGGCTCCAATCTACATTTTTTGTGTCGTCTCGGGCCACGTTCATCCCCAGTGTACCCGTAATAGGGTGGACCCCAACCTAATCTCTGAAAGACTGTGTCTTTCCATTTAATTTATGTGGTGCCGTATGAGAAGTGGGTCTGCAGTGCAACACATTTATAGTGTGCCATGAGCGGGTGGTGACATATTTGTTTTCATTCCTGGCTTTGCAGTGTCGTTTTGAATGTCCCGAATCTGAAGTCTTGACTTTGTCTCATGGACCAGTGATGCCCTGGATATCTAGGAAGTCCCTGCCCGTAGCCTGCTTGCGAGATGCATCCACCCTTCATGTGAGAGTTAAATCCCTAAGCATGGAATTGGCCACCAAATGAAGGTCACGGATATAACCTGAGTCCTTTCAATGCCCTGCCAAACTACCCATACACGGTTCACTATGATGCAAAGAAGACAGGGTGTGGACTCTTGAGGGATTCCAGAGCTCCCCTGCTGTCTACCATAAAAAATAGTGTCCCCACCACATCCTTGACTTGTTCCCAAGGCCAAGGAGTATGGCAGAGCTCAGCCTGAGTGGAAGGAAATAGCATTCAGACAGTCTATAAGGCTTTGATGGGGTCCGCGACCACGCACATGTACATCATACTGACTCACAGAATACCACACCCGGCCCTGCCACTCTCCATGATGACCCGCAGCACGCCACACATGTGTATAGTGTTTGCCTGCCAGAAAGGTGAAATTTTCTCCAAAAAATGTGAATTTAAGTTCATGTGGAGATGTGAGCGAGAGAGTGAGAGAGAGAGAGGGGCGGGAGGAAGATAAAGAGAGAGTTGAGACAGATAGGACTCCTCTCTCTCTCTCTCTCTCTCTCTCCATCACACACACACACACCACACATTAACCCAATGTTCTCTAAAGTCAAGGGAAAAAATTTTCGCTGCGCGACATCCTGTGGTTCCGCGCTCGAGTATCGCTCATGGCACGGGAATTTTCCCCTGACAAACGAGCATTTACTTTCCCCCTCAACCCGGGAACCCTAACCCGGGGGAAAGGGTTTGCTTATTACTAACCCCGGGTGAAATATACCCAATATTTAGGATTAAATTTATAAAACCATTTCTAATCACGTTTTTAAATCAGACAATGCAGTGAAAAAATATAACTCTAAAATTTTTTTTTTACTGTAAAAACGTTTAAACCTAAATTAATATTTTATCACTGAGGTATGAGTGTAGAAATCATCAGAAAAAAAGTGCTTGTTTTCCTTACTTTTGCAATATAAATTCCAGAGACAGGTTACTAGTGATCAGAATGACTTCATACATATCAATCACACTCTTGGGTCCCTTCAGCCTCGTAATGGACCACCAATGCCCCCACGGCCCATTCATCGATTAATATGCATGTATATAAATCGGTACTGTGACACTACTACGCTGTTCCTAACGGCGGGTGAGATTCACCAAAATAGACTCCAGAGCTAAAAACAAATAGGGGACCAAGAGAACAGAAACCTCTCATTACAAGGTCCTGACACGCACTGAGGACTACTGGGATTGACAGACTCCTATCTTCACGCACCACGTGACAGTCACGCAGCGACGGCGTGTTGGGTAAAAAATACACAGGGATAGGGTTCCCGGGTTGAGCAAGGCGAAGGGGGTGTATGGTGTGTAAGGTCTAACTAAGCTTTACCCATAGATATTAGCTCTTAAACTCTTAACGTGATGATAGATATAAGCTGGGAATCTCGATTCTAGCGCACACAAATCAAGACCGTGGGGAATAACACAACCTCGAAAAAATACGGACTTGAATACGAAATCAGTGTAGAAGGGCAAGGTATATAACATATATCACAAGAATAAAGACAAAATGTTACGCTGATTTCGCTTGTGGCTGCCTTATGGTGCCAGCAGGGATATACGGCTGCACATAATCTATGCATTTCAAATTTAGTTAGCCGCCTGTCCCTAAAACATGCCCACCTGAAGCATAGGTCTAGAAAGGTTAAGGTCACGGCAGTTCAGCACAAATCTGTCGCTTAAAATATGTTTTATTTATGTTTTATTTACGCTTTGTTTTGTTCTTGCGTCTCTGTGATGCTCCCCTTTCCCCCTTTGTCTCCTGTATA
>JACEEZ010013141.1:0-10000 GCA_016584305.1 Chionoecetes opilio | reverse complement strand
TGTTGTGAACCCTTTGATCAAACTATGTTATCTAAGTGCTCTCTAATGTTTTTTGCAATATAGATTCCAATAATGTACCCACCACTGATGTTAGACTTACGGGTCGATAATTTGACTTTAGTTCTATGTCTCCATTCTTAAATATAGGTTACAACTTTTCCTTTCCCACAATAATGGCACATCGCCTTTCTCACACGTTTTCCCTAAAAAGTGCACTAACGACTACAACAACCTCCTTGCATTCCTTTAATACCCTGGGATACATTCATCTGGTCCTGGCGATTTAAAAAAAAATTATTTTATCAATACCCTCTTCCACCTTTAACCCTAGTTATCACAATATCTTGAGTTTCTTCTCATCGCTTCCTTTTACATCTGTTCACTATCAGTATGTCTGTGTACCCTCCTCCGTAAAAACACTTAAGAAATAATCATTTAGACCTTACAAATATCCTCATCCGTATTTAAGACCTCCCCCTGTCCTGACCTTAATGGCGCAACTAATTTCCCTTTCTTTGTTTTATATACCTGATAGAAACCTTTTGGGTCCCTTTTCGCCTGTACTGCTACTTTAATCCATAATTGTTCTTAGAAAACTCGAGTTAATTTCTTCACTGCCCTCGCCATCACTTTTATACGTTCTTTGTTACCAATCCTGCCTTGAACCTCAAATAAAGGTTTCTTTTTGCTCCAATGTCGTGTTTTAAAATTGGTGGCATCCATTTTGGATCCCTCTTTCTGGACCTTATTTCCCTATAAGGAATAATTCTTTTCTGTCCGGTCAATTAATCCTTACAAATGAGGTATAATCCTCATCAGCCACGACCTCACTTTCCATTTCTAATCTCTCTAATTACCTCATCATCCCTGACCTCACTTCCCTGTCTAACCGCTCTAATTACCTCTCAGCCTCGACCTCATACCATAACCTAACCGCGCCAATTACCTCCAGGTGCCTTCCCTAATCCTTCATAATTGGCCTTTCCAGCTGTCAACCCCCTGTCATTATTCTGGGAAAAATGTTTACCCTCCATCCCAAAACCAATTATTAATAACCTCCAGGTGTTCTTCTTAATCTTGCATAATTGGCCTTTCTGAAATTAGGCATTCGATGCTTATTGCCACTAAATTTTACAACTTCCAATTTTAAGCTAAATCTGATTCATAATGGTCGCTATTATCTAAACTCCCACCGACCTCCACATTTGTAAAATAAATCGTCTCTATTTTTCAGCAATAGATTAGAATATTTTCTCCTCTAGTAGGCTCCTTGATTGCTTGACTTAGGAAGTTATCCTGGATTATATTTAACAATTCATCTTTCGTCACTGTCACCTATGATTAAATCCCCGTCTATATTCCTAAGATTAAAATCTCCCACCACGCATGTCGATTATATCTGCAGGCCTTGTTTGTTTCTTCCCATATAGGAGCTGAATCCTCTATACATAAGTTTTTGGGGGCCTATACACTACACCCAAAAAAACCCTTTTCTCAGTTCCTCCGTAACCTCTACCCATATTTGACTCTATTGCTGTCATCTGCTTTTATAAAATTATTATCACAACACTGCAAGGGATCTCTTGCATAAAGCGCAACTCCTCCACCTCGTTTGCCTACTCTGTCCTTGTGAAATAAAATTATACCCAGCTATCTCGACTTCCGGATCGAATACCTTTTTTTGACATATCCAACCATGTTTCTGTTAATGCTATTATATCAAAATCCTCTACACTATTTTTTTCCTCTCAGGAAATCTATCTTTTTTTTAAATAAATCCTACAGTTTGTATAGTAAACCATCAAGCAACTTCTTTTTTTTTGTCAATTTTCCCTTTATCTTTAACTAAACCCCTCCTCTTCTCTCTTCTTACGATTCACTTAGTTCCCTGCCCTTTTGAACTCCTCCCAGTATCGCAAGTTTCCCTTACCCCGGGCCCCCAGTGTCTACTCCCCGGTTTTTCTATCTTAAAAAAGCCCGCAGTGCACCTACCTCCCTTTCAAGGGGGGTTCAACAAGATCTAAACTCCATTTCCCCGAAAAGTGCACCCCATCCTGCGGTAGAGGTGGTTATGCCCGAAAAAAAAAAGGTCCCAGTTGTCTACAAAGACCCCCAACCATTATCTTTCAATGAAGTGCCAGCCGGCCATTCAAGGCAATAGCCCTGGAGTACCACAAGTCGTCAACCCCAAAACGTCTTGGAAGGACACCACCACCACAGGGAAACCCATCTCTGTCCCTAACTTTACCTACAGCTTCCTTTAAAACCCCCGTAGCAATTCCTCACCTCCTTCACACACTCAACATCATTTCCCCCAGCGCTCAGGCAAGACGATGGGCCTTTTCCCTTGGTCCGCCATGCACTCAACATCTTGTCACTAACATAACCTTCCCCTTCCCTGGATAACTCACCGAATTCATGCGCATCCCTTCCCCGTCACAGAACCTGCTGTCAAGATGCCTAACCTGCCTGTCACCAACAACCAAGATTTTACCTACGGGTAATGAGTATCGTTTCCCCCTTCCTTACCTCCGTATCTCCTCTTGCAAACCCTGAGAGTACCTGAAATTGGTTCGTGCACACACAACATGGTCCCTCGTTTTACCTTTTTCTCCTTCGGGCGGGCTCCATGATCAACTACCTTCCAAACACCAATCCCTGGTGACTTACTGGTGACCTTAGTAGTTCCCCTCGATCACATTCGCTGTGGTACCCCTACAGGTACATCCCTCGCATGTGCCCCTCCACTCACTCCACTTGGACCTTCACCTCCACACTTAAGAGAAGTATCTCTATTTCCGGGTTCATCACACAACGCTTTTCAATATCGTTCACTTCACTTGCAAAGCTTATTTTTAGGTCTGCGATCGCCTCCAGAATAGTCTTAAGCGCATTCCACACCCTTCACTACACTCTCCCTCGACCCTTCTCACCTCAGCCTCCTTCACTCCTACCCACACCCACATACCACTCTCAACCCCGTAGAAGCACACAACACCACTTCTCTCACCAACTTCCACAAACACTCTCCAACACAGACGTAGCCATTCTAAATCCCTAAAGTCACCAAACACAACCTCCCCTCCACGGAGGACGTCAGGGGGAAAAAATAAACCTGGTTGGTTTCTTCTCCAACCTTATCTCCACTACTCGGGCTGCGACCTCCGCCACACGAGTCTCCTGTCCTCTTCTTCATGTTTTTCTTGATTTTTTTTTTTATGTAGACTGACTCATACTCTTTCCTATGTGCTTTGTGTGGTAAAATTTATAATAACCTTGGCTCCCTCCCCATCTTGGTAGGTGTCCCTTTCGTCTACATACTTCACCAACGCGCTGGATACCCTGTGGGTGTCAGGCCACATCAGCCTTGTGTTCCTTAATCCTGGTGTCTAGGCCCTGCTAGACTCACCGTACTACTTGTGGTCGCATTTTACCATAAAAAATCTCGACACTACGCTTTTCTCCTTTCTTTGGGACATGCACCTCTTAGCTACGAGATCCTTGATTTTAGTGCCCGCGGCCGCTCCTACCCAAAGATTGGTGCCGTGGAACATCCTGTCTGAGTCTCGTGTCATGTGTGAATGTGGCACTACCAAATACTAGACATTATCACTTGCCTTAACCTTTCTCTTTAGGAGTATGTTATGCGCTTTTTCTTCTTGAACGTGGTGTACTCCACTCGGGAATTTTAACTATACGAATGTATCTTTATATAAGTCAGCTCATTAATAAAAAAATTCCTCACTGCATATACGGTATCCTCTCAAAAAGAAACCACTTACAAACACCCGACTTCGTTCATCTGTCGTGGGAGCTAAACTAGTGTATGAAGTCGTCCTTGTCAGTAGGTTTCCTGTTACACTTTGAATTTCGCTACTTTTCCCGATCTTATCACTACGTAGAGTGTCCAGGAACGGTCCTTGGCCATCAATTTCGGTCTCTACTGTGATTTGAAATCTTAAAAAAAATGAAAATGAAACAAATCGTGTTCATGACATAATTCAAATTCCGTGCCTTGTAGTCACAAGGTACAGGATGGTGCCACCTACAAGTTTCTACTTGAAAACGTCCTCCTTTACCGGAAATGTCTCACCCCTGATCGCTAACAAAAGGAAATACTTTATCCTTAGTTGTCCCAAGTAAGTGCCGACACTTCATCCTACCTTTGGCTCACAAAGATCCTTTGGCTGGCCATGTCTCCAATCTTAAGACCCTGATGAGGATTTCTCAAGACTTTATTACGGCCAGGAATGTGCGCGGACATCGGGAAATTTACTGTCGTTTTTGCGACAAGTGTCACCGCATTACAACTAAGAGACGGGTACGTCCAGCACCAACCTGGATGGAGGGTCTGATCTGAGGATGGGCGCGCCTCCTCAGAAAAAACCCACCGTAGACTCCAGCCGTTACTGTCGTAAACTGAGCTTTTTCTCCCAAGTATATTACGCCAGCCGGTAACTACTATATCGGGTGCGGACGTACTTTACAATACGAATGTGATGTCTAGGCATCATCTCTGCACCCATAGGTTTGACTTCTACCTGAGAGGTAAGAATTTTTTCATTGAAGTTGACTACAAGTATCTAATTTTGGAGCGACCTGCTCAGCCGGCTATAGTTCTTATATGTATGATTCCTGCATTCAGCCCTTTACAAATATTTGGTATGTTTCTTCGGGTCAGCTGCAGTTTTCCTTCGTCCATCGGCTGTGCAGAAAAATGCTTTGGTGGGGGCATGTGTGAGGAACTGGCTCTGTACTCACCTGCTCTTTATGGTAACGGTGGTTACCACTTTACTTTCGGAAAGTCCGGTCTGCTTTCGGATTTTCAAGTACTTGTTGGCCGACTCCCACGTCAACACTCTCACCCCCGTGTCCACGGGGAGGGGTAGTCTAACCCAAGGTGATGCCGGGGCCGGGCTTCGTTTGTGGACAGGCAGACATCTAGCCACTCTCACCTCGACAACATCTCCACTACCTCTGCTTTCTAAACCCCCTTAAGCACTCACTGGAGAGTTGGGTTCTCCTCAGATTGACCTTCACTATCCCGGCTATCATTCAACACTCCTCTCTGCCTGAAGTAGTGACTACGGACCTGAAGATTGTTGTTGCAATTCCCCCTCTCCCAGGTTGTAGTATAGAGAGATATTAGAGTGCCCAATACCCCTGCTCTGATATTATTATCGTTGCAGTTTGTTGTTTGGTTCCTGCTACTTGGGGCTACCCAGTTATTCTTTGTATTTGTTGTTGTGTTAATATATTGGGGGTAGTTATACTCCTTGATTTTTTTTTTCCCACATTTCTCAGATCGGTACTATTAATTGATAAGCACCTCGGTCCTGACACGTTATTATCTGAAATTGCTATTCCAGGCTATAATGAACCGTAAGAGGGGCTCTCTTCATTTATTGAAGGTGTGTGGTGTGGCTTTCAGGAAAAATGAGTAGACAGGGTGGAGGATGTGGCGGCGGGTAGCTGTGGACACAAGCATTTAGGCGGCCCCGTGGGTTATGTGGTTCGTCTGGTCTATAGCGTGTGTGTGTCCCTTATAGTTCCGTGTGGGTATGGGGTAAATACTCAATCATCAGTATGGAGTGAGTTGCTGTATTCACAATACCATACAAAGGAGAGATGTTGAGCCAGGGGATGTATGGGCAGAAACCCCGTGGGCCTGCTCACGGGACGCGCGGGGAACGGTGACCTCTGTGGTCGGGTGAGGCAAGTGACTGAGTGAGAGGACTGAGGGAGTGAGCGGGGAATGAGGACTAAATAGAGCGAGGTCACATGTTGTACCTATTTATATTTGGGGGTCAACGAGGGAGATTTAGTTGCCATATATATCATACCATCGGCATTATGATACAATAAGAATTCTTAATTGTCGAACGCATTTCAGTAGGTGGAGTTGTCCCTCTTTAACTTAAAAAAGATAAACTTACAAGCCATCGAAATCGACGAATCAAAATCATTATGACTCAGTGTACGTAAAGCTGAACGGTTAAACTGTTAACTCTTGGGACAAATATCGTCCTCCTAAATCAAATGCGGAAGTAGATTGCCTTCTGTATGATGAGATAAAGTCAGTGGTCAATAATAAAAAACAACACAATCACCACGTGGAGATATTAAAACCCACCTCGTTTTAAAATGGAATAATAATTTTGCTGATAGCGTAGGTGTGCAATTGGCTAAATAGGTAAATGAATTATATTTACATCTGGTTTGTACAAGAAAAAAGGGATAATAGTATTTTCGATTTAGTTCCCCCTTCTCACACGGATCTCATTGATTTACTGCGACATGGGGTGAACATTTAGTAAACGGTGATCTCAGGATAAACAGATGCGGCAATAAATTGTAAGTACACATTACATAATTTTTTTTTTTTTTTTTTTCCAATAAAAATACAGCAGATTTCACGAAAATCAGAAAAAGGGTTGGGTTTTATCTATGAAAGTGTAATACCGCCGAAAACATGTGGAATTTATTTATCAAAAAAACACCAATCGGATATTGAAAAATATGTTCTCATGGTAAGAAAACCCCTTGAATAACAAAAACGGACCATGTTAGATGATTAGTAAGATTAAAAAAAATTATCGGTAGTAAGCGACGGGGCGTGTAAAGTTTACAAGCGATCTAATACGGACTTTCGATTATATATATTACAAAGACTTAAAGCGTCGTTGTGTGTGACATTTGGTTAGGTCTAAAAAGCGCATGTATGAAGAAAAAATTGCTAAAGAATCCAATTTTAACCGACAAACGTTTTTTTCAATCGTTCGAATCAAAAAAAATGTCAAAACAAACATTGGGCCACTGAAAGATAAGAAAAAACATATTAGTAAGCGATAATAATATTTACGGTGTCCGTACTCGATGATTACGTTAATGCAGTTTTTTTTGAAAAAGACGATGCCCCCATTACCAGTACCATTTAACATGTTTGCGGGACCAGCAAGCGATAGATTGGAAATTTAACGGTAGACGAAATATCGAAGTATTTGCAGAAAACTTGACCCATCAAAACCCTTTGGGGTGGACAAAATATCGCCTAAATTAATTATCGAATGTACAGAACCTTTCGCTCCCATTAAACAATTTTTTTCAACAAATCGCTAATGGACAAAAACGTTCCAAGTATTTTTTACGTAAAGTTAGCTAAGTTACATCGGTATTCAAGATAGTAAGGCCTCGCTAATAATTATGGGACCCATTAGTCTAACTTCTATGTAGTTAAAGTATTTGAGAAAATATTGCGGGATAGAATAGTGTCCTATCTTGATGAAAATAACTTGAAACTAAACTCCCAGCAGGGTTTTTCGAAATAAGAGATCCTGCTTAACTAGCTTACCCGATTTTTTCAATGTCTTTCATACGAACTGGGACGAAAAAAAATTCCTTTCGATATAATATACCTTGAGTTTCAGAAAGCCTTCCATACAGTTCCCCATAAGCAGTTATTGACCAATTTAAGAGCGATGATTTGGAAGAGCAATTATGTTTATAGATTGGCTTGGCTTTCAAACCGTAAGCAACGTGTAGTAATCAATGGCGGGGCATCATAGTCTGGTATGACATGTCACAAAAAGTAGCTCCCGTAGGATTTGTTTGCAAAATTTTGGGTTTTTAATTGTTTTTTTGGGTTGATTTAGAGTCAAACTTTTGCAAAATTATGGAGTTCAAATTTTCTAACCCCTGACCTCCCGGCGGCAGCCCCTAGACTATATTGCCCCCTGAATGACTCCTCCCACATAACTCTACTAATAGCGAAATCATTTTTGATGTTTTTTATGGTCGATTCTAGGGTTTTTGACGATGCTAAAATGTTTTTTGGTACTTTTGACACAGCCAGATGTGGCTATCTTTGACTTATGGTTGTGAAAAACATCAAATTAAAGTTCCAGTGTTAGTGATAAGTCTAACGATATTGGGATTTTTTATGAAAACATACACAACAATGACGGAGAAATCAAAAATTTCGTGTGGGTGACAAGGCCATCAAATTTCGTGAAGTGCATGAATTCTCGGAAGATTTCTTATCACCACAGCAGCCGGCCGAGTTTGTACCAAAACTGAAGAGACAATAGGAGACTTGAGACGTCAGTGGTACCACGTTCATGTTGCTGTGGGTGGCTCTCTCTACATTCCAACAGACAAGGCTAGTTTTATGCATGCCATCGAAGGAGTGAAGACTCAATCACTTCAACCTGCCACTTGTCTCAGTACAAAATCCTTTTACCTAAAAATCCTCGTTGTTGTTACATCCATGGCTGTACTTCAAAGCATGAAGAAAACCGAGCATGAAGACACTGACTGATCTGCAAGAGGGATTTATCAAGCGAATTGTATGGCTGTGATGCTTTTGTTGAGGGTCGAATAGTATTTGACCGTTTTCTTGACCAGTCCTGAAAAAACAAGGGCAACTACACAAAAGAGCAACAACCTGCACTGACTTTTAGATACATCACAGATGAAACTGACGATGTCTCTCAAGGAGCTTCTGTCATCATCAAAAACAAAAAAAAAAGCTCACAGAAATGTTCGCGGGTTTGTTGGGGAAAACAGCCAAGATAACAAGGTCAAGTTGGTCGTCGCTTATGAAAATAAGATCAATTGGCATAATTTTTAAGAGGGTTTTTGACCCTGAAAAAGTGATACGCTGATACCTCATCAAGTTCTGCCTTTGACAATGAGACAACTGGACGATAAATTTGTGTGTGGTCATCTGATTCTGACGTCATCCCCGCTTCTCCTTGACCCGGTTTCTTGCAATCGACTTGGAGCTCAAAATCATTCAAGTTATTCAACTACTGGAAAAGGAACAAAGTACCGAGAAATTGACGTGGTTGAGCGAAAGCAAGTGATTGGGCGTCGCAAAATGTCAAGGATTTTTGGGGTTCACAACTTTTCTGGCACGATTGGGGGGGAAAATGTGTTGGTGTCACCAAGAAAAAGGTGGATAGCTGCGTACCTGAATTAAGATGAAGATGATTGTGCCATCGATGCTTCGGGAGCTCGGTGAAGGTGACGTTACAATGGAAATGGTTAATGATGATCTACCTCAACGGTTCAAGGGTTTGGAAGAGTTTGTTTGCCGTTGTATTGTTCAACAAAATCCCACAAATTCACCAACACTGAGATGGGAACTGTTTTGCTCCAAGGGAAATTTTAAAGGAGAGATGCTTCCTCCCACTCATGCATTTCCCCTGCGTGACAAGTCCTACATTTCCAGCTGTCCAGATTTACCCCCCATTAAAGGGCAATGGTTGGAGTGTGAAATATGGAGTCTATCTTCCTGTAAGATGCCTCAAACTGCCAGCTCCTAGGGCCCGTAATTGAGCTGACAAAAAAATGTGTGTAAAACCGGGCGCAAAAATAGATGTAGTTGTTTTAGGAATGGGGCCCCCCGTGCACACCTCTTTGTAAATGTTGTCAGTCAATCAATCAATCATTGGGGGCATACGCCGGGGGGGGCGTTGCCTCGCCCACCCTACGACGCCACTCCCGGGGGTCACCACGCGCGAGGGTTCCCATGCAGGCTCCTTTCCATACCAAGCAGCTCTCGACAAGAAACATTAACTTGCCCAGCCACGAGCCTTGGGGCGCCCCCTTGGCCTCCTCCCCCGCCGGATTGTCTCTTACAGATACAACCCGATGGGACGGATCGGCTTCAGGGTAGCGTGCCACATGCCCATATAGCCAAAATTGGGGCTGACGGACTATGCAGGTAATAGGCCTCGATTCAGTCTCACGGTGCAATCGCTGATTTGACACGTAATCATCCCAGCGATACCCCCTGATTCTGGGAAAACACTTATTACCAAAGGCATGATTCGTCTCTTTAAAATCACTATTTAGTGTCCATGTCTCACAACCATAGAGTAAGACAGAATCACAAGCGACTGAAGATCCGGATCTTTGTCCTCCTGCACAGGTACCGACAAAAAACCAAATACTCCCGCTGAGCGAGTCCATAACCCGTGGGCTAGCCAATCCAAAA
>JACEEZ010013140.1:0-11165 GCA_016584305.1 Chionoecetes opilio | reverse complement strand
ATATTTTTTTAAAATATCTTTTTAAAAAATTTTAATTTTAATTTTTTTTTAGATATATATGTAAATGGTATGATTGTAATAATATGTGTAAGTGGTGTAGTGTATGCACGCTACGTATGTGTAGCGTTATATGTTATATGTATATATATCTGTATATTGTATGCATGTGTGATTGTGTGTATTGATATTATATGCGTAGAATGATTTCTTGTATATATAGATTTATACAGGGTCTGTTTTGAATTATTTTATTTGTTAACTTTTGATCTATTCATTTATATCGATTTTTTTACTTATTTTTTATTATTATTATTTGTGTTATTGAGACTACAAGATTACTTCAATCGTATCTTATCTATTATATTATTTATCAATTTATCATTGTAAAGGATGGTATGTCACTTTTAGGGTGAGCAGAACAGTATCTCTGATTATATCGTTTATTAACCTGTAAGGTACAAGTACAGGACAGTAACAGTAAACTGGTGTAAGGTGATCGGAAAGACTGTTGAGTTGCTCCTGCCGGCTGATGTGATTGTGATGAGAGTTCCGTATATATAAAGACTACGTCTAATCTTAAGGGAGTGTCTAATCTCTTATGGCGTTCGGCAGATCAAGGAAAGTGAGAGTGCTAGCTAAACCATTAGCGAAGGAGGCGTGTCTGAGAGGTGATCATCTCAGGAAACTTTCAAGGTAATTGCAGTTTCCAGGACCCAACATCAACCGTACAGAACACAGAAACTAGTGGAACACTAAATTTAGTAATATAACTACATATGCTCGGTGACGCTACGGAGATGTCTCATCTCGACAAAGGAATAACATGAAACTGAAACAGGACGGGACCAATAAAATGGACCAAAACATCCTATCTATATATATTAGAATATAAAATAGGAGAAAGACACAGAAATGGATACGTACTCGTAAAAAATAATGTGGAAAACATAAATCGTGGAAGTGTACCGGCATGGTACACAGACATATGAGTACGAAAAAAAAATTATTGAGACAATACAATACTATGTACAAATTACATCATAAGGTACATGGAAAAGAGAGAAACGGAAGAGTTACTTCACACTACTACGGAGGAAATAACGATGGCCAGAGGATTGAGGAGCTGGTGAAGGAGTAGTAGAAGTGGCTGGTTGAGGCTGTGATTGAGGGAGGTGAGATTCAGCAGGAACGAGGTTAGGGTCCTCACAGTTAAGGCCTTTGGAAACTTTCTTAAGAGAATCAAGGTGGGCAACTTTCCTAGTGCCGTTCAGTTAAGTGAAGCAACTGAACCTTATTCCCATGTTCCTGAGCTACGACCCGGAGGGGCCGTCAACTTAGGGTCTAATTTGGAGTGTTTGATTGCAACAAGGGAATTACTCAATGTCACCTACGTCAAGTGTAAATGTGGAAGCTGACTTATTGTGATATAGGAGCATAGTCAGCTTTAGAGAGAGCAAGTGAGTGTTGGATACGTTGGTGTATTTGTTGGAACGTGTGAACCTTAGTCTTGACAAAGTCATCATAGTTGTATATAGGCTTAGAAGGTTTGGACAAAAGATCATAAGGAAGACATTTGTCCTGAGCAAACAGAATGTAATGTGGTGTCTCAGAGACAGACTTGTTGATGGTGGAATTGAGAGAAGCCATCACCTGAGGAGCATAGGTGTCCCAAAGGGTGTCAGTGTCAGAATAAGGGAGCGTAAAGTGTTGAGAAATTTACGGTTGCAACGTTCTACCAAACCGTTAGCACTGGGGCGGTAAGCAAGAACATTACACTTCCTGATATTGAACTGTTGGCACAAGGAATCAAGAACTTGATTAACAAACTATGTGCCGTTATCAGACAACAGAACCTTGGGAGTAGTGAAAGGACAAATGACATGATCAAGAAATGCACGTGCCACTGTTTGTGCTGATTTGTTAGGCAGTGGAGCAATAATGGAAAAACGTGAAAAATGATCAACAGCAACCATTAAATATTGATTTCCACGTTCAGTAAGAGAGAGTTTCAAAAATCAATGCCAAGAACTTCCCATGGTGCTGAAGGCACAGGATAACTGAGAATGGGAACATGAGCATGTATATTACCTTTAGTTCTTGCACAACCTATGAAATACTTCAATGTAGTCATTGATATCCTTTCTCATGGTGAGCCAGAAGAATTAAGTCTAGCTTGTGAAAGTGACTTGTCCTTGTCCAGGGTGTGAAGCATTGGGTGTGTCATGAATTAGTTTAAGGACAGACTGGACATGCGTTGGAGGAATGACAAGTTGGTGGATGGAGACGAGACGGTTCATGCTTACTGTAAGTGTGGTTGCTTTGTACAGCAACTGTTCCTGAAGGAGGTAATGTGAAAGAGAAGGAACCTTAGGAATGTCGGAGTCATCACTGATTCAAGGTAATAGATGACCTTTGACCATGTGGGGTCATTGCGTTGAGCAGTGTAGAGATCATCGTGAGAAAGCGTGTCAAATGTGGATGTTTGCGTGGTAACAGGATATGTAAGTGCCAGTGCGAGAAAAAGCATCAGCTGCAACGTTACCTTTGCCTTGAATGTACGCAAACTCAGGCATGAAATCTTGAATTGTAAGTAACCATCGAGCCATGCGTCTGACTGGTCTTTGGCCTTGAAGGGGGAAAAGTAAGGGTTTATGATCCGTAAGGACCTTGATAGGATAGCCATGAATGAGGTAACGAAACTTCTTTTCAGGACCAAATGACTGCAAGGGCTTCGATCTCCGTCACTGCGTAGTTCTTCTCTGCCTTGTTAAGTAGACGAGAGGCATACCGATGGGGCGTTGTTTACCATCGGGTCTTGCATGAGTACAGCACCGAGACCAGTGTAGCTAGCGTCAGTATTGAGAATGAAAGGTTTAGTGTAGTCAGTGTACGCAAGAACAGGCGCAGAAGTGAGAGCGTGCTTAAGAGCAGCGAAAGCGTTTTCCTGACTGTCAGACCATTGGAAGGGCACATCTTTCTTGAAGAGTGAAGTGAGTGGAGAAGCCATGGCGGCAAATCCTTTGATAAATCTGCGGTAATAGGAGCTAAGTCCTACGAAACTACGGACTTGATCTACATTGACTGGAGTAGGATAAATAGTTACAGCGCTGACTTTGTCATTTGACGTTTGAATACCGTCAGCGTTAATAAGATGGCCAAGAAATGTAGTTTCTTTGCGTAGGAACGCGCATTTGGAAAGTTTAAGTTTCAAGCCTGCGTCCTGAAGACGAGTGAAAACTTTTCTGAGTTTCTGGAGATGTTCTGGGACTGATTTAGAGAAAACGATCAAGTCGTCACGGTAGGAAAAAAGTGTATTACCCATTAAAACAGTGAATATGGAATTGATCAAGCGTTGGAACGTCGCGGGTGACCCAGAAAGACCCATAGGCATGCGATAGTACTGGTAATGTCCTGAGGGTGTAGAAAAAGCAGTGTATTCACGGCTTTCTGCGTCAAGTTCGACTTACCAGAAGCCGGAGCACAAATCCAAGGTGGAAAAAACAGTGTTATGATCACCTAAATTCTGCAAAATATCCTCGAGGACTGGCATGGGGTACCGAGAAGGAACAGTCAGTTTGTTGAGAGCTCGGAAATCGACTACAGGGCGCCATTCGCCTGAGCTCTTTGGAACCAGGAACATTGGGCTATTGAAAGGACTGCTCGAGTCTTCAATGATTCCATCAGTTAGCATTTCGGAGACCATGCGATCGACAATGGCATTCTTACTGTGGGCCATGCGATACGTTGGTATGTAGGCAGGTTGGGCTCTTTCATAAGCTTAATCTTATGAGTGACGACGTTGGTTTTACCTAGTGCCTCACCGGGGAGAGACACAATACTCCTGAAGTCGGTCAAGAGTTGAATAAGCTCATCCTGTGAATCTGGATGGTCTGTGGTTTGCACATGAGTTTGAAGGTCAGACACATTTGAAGGTGCCTGAACTGAAATGGAGTTAACTGAACTCGTGGACTCTTGTGGACATTCGTCGACACGAACGTCAGCTGGGTAGACGTAAAATGTACAAAGCCGTGTACCACAAGTGAGAGTGACTGGAACTGTGGTGACGTTAACCACATAAAGGTTTGATCTGCCATGATTGTTGAGTCTGCACAGCGCTGCAGGAACAGCTAGAGCAGAATGAGTGACCGTCTCAGGGAGAGACATAGCATCGACGTTCGAAACGCCTTTTACCCGAACGTCTACCAGGGTGCAGGTGTGTGGTAGAAGCTCAACGTTGGACTAGATGACAGCGTGACAGTGCTTCGCTTGGTGTTCTAAGACCTTGTGAAGTGAGACTTCTGGGAGTGGAGTGGTGTTATTAGACGTAGAAGCGTCTGTGGCTACATACGCGACGAAAGTCTTACGCTTTCGTTTTGAGCGAGAAAGGCGACCAGCGGAACGACGACATGGTCTGGATGGTGAATGTTGGTTAGGCATTGCAAGTGGAGAACTAGGAATGGAGAACACTTGTATCAGAGATTTGTCAGTAGGAGTGCATGTGGAATCAAGAGCTTGTGAAGACTCGGGAGAGTCGTATGCAGTGGAGGAGACAATGTCAGTGTGAACAGAATCAGGAAAAGCTCTAGATTGTTTCAAGACCTCTGGAATGAAACGTTCACGCCAATAGATTCCATGTAAGTGTGGATATAGGTCTATCTGGTGTTGGGTTAGAGCAGGACGGCCAATGAGAGAGTCAGCTGGAATGGTTATGCCGTCTGCTATATAGTAAGTCAGGCTGACAGGTGGCAAGTCAGGACATAGGTATGTGTTAATCATAACTTTACCTAGAGTAGTGAGTGCAGTTCCATCGATTCCACAAAGTTGCAGGTCAGAAGGTTCTAAAATGATTAATTTACGATTACGCACAGATCTGATGTTATCAAAGCACTCTTTAGTCATGATGTTTACTGAAGAACCTGTGTATCAATAAACAAGGGGAAGTAGTGCTGGTTGACTTCAGCTTGTAAAATCATTGGGTCCTCCCAAAGTGTATTAGAAATGGTATACAAAGGGAGTGAAGGTTCATCTGTGTGATCTGGTTCGTGTTGCTCGGAGAAGTGCACGTCGCGTGGTAGTCATTGAGGGTTATACTGCAGTGAATGGCGAGGAGATTGTGGTCCTTCACGACCGTTATTACCACCAACAACCTATTTCAAGATGGATACAACAGTTTTGAGGACCCTACTTTCTGCTCAGGACCAAGCTTACCGCAGTGCTTTGCAAGTGTTTACAAAGCAAATTGAATGCAGATTTCAATCTCTGCAATCAACTGTGACGGAATTAACCAGAAGTTTAGAGTTATTCAAAAAGAGTTGAAGATCTGAAACAGGTGGTTAATAGTTATGATATTGAGATAAAGAACAACCACAGAGTAATCGACGATCTTAAGGAAAAACTGCGAGCTAGTGAAGTGCATACCAAACGATTTATACGAGAGATGCCAATTATCAAGAAGACTACAACCGCCGCAACAATCTTCAATTCATCGGAATGGACGAACTACTGGAGGGGAATTCTGGGAGCAAACTGCCCAACAAGTAAGCAAAACTATTGGAGTATATGCTTCAACTACCCAATATCGAAATGGATCGAGCACACCGGGTTGGCCAGCATCAAGACAACCGTGGCCGACCCATCATTGCTCGTTTCAAAGGTATGGTGATCGTGAAGCAGTCCTTAGAAATACCGCCAAGTTAAAAGGATCTAGTGTATTCGTAAACGAAGATCTTTGCCCCCTCTCAGAAGATACGCAAAGAAAAACTACCAATGATGCGTCAAGCAGGAGTGAAGGTAAACTAGCGTATTTCCGGCACACCAACTTGATCATCAAAGAGAGACCGACTTCGAGACAACAAAGTGAACCCGTGAGGGAGGAACTGGAGTACCGGAGCCGCCAACGGACCCTGCGTCGGCACTCCAGTCAGTGATGGTTGGCGACGCCAGTGAGGGAGGTCTTGGTGCCGCTGGCGCTGCCGCTGCCCCACGGGCCGCTGCTGCTGCCGCTGTCCCTCAAGCCGCTGCTGCTGCGGCTGCCCCACGGGCCGCTGCTGCTGCCGCTGTCCCTCAGGATGCTGCTGCTGCGGCTGCCTCACGGGCCGTGCTGCTGCCGCTGTCCCTCGGCCGCTGCTGCTGCGGCTGGCCCACGGGCCGCTGCCGCCGCTGCTGGTGCTGTGACTGGTCGTCCTGGTCCCAGGGCTGCCGGGATGCCAGTCGCCGAGGCTGTGTCACTGTCCGCTGACGGGCTGCCGGCGGGCGAGGTGCGGTGGCGACGCATCTGCTCGCTGGTGACGATAAGGAAGAAAAATCGCCCTCGACCAAAAGGAAAGATACGGCGACGCAACACAAGATGTCCCTCAGAAATAAGTAAATATTGTATCAGGTAACATTTCTGACCTAACTTATAATTAAACATGACGCTGTCTGCAATTTATTTCAATTTTTTATTGAATGATTCAGATTTGCTTGTATATTTGATCAATTACCATAATTTTTCCCTTAGAATTTATCAATAACATGACATTTGGATTCCCTTTCTTTAATTTTAGTGCTAATGGTAGAACACCAGTAGAGGACAATTTTTACTTAGCAACGCAAGATATAAATTGTAATTATTATTTTTGGGATAACCTTAACTCACTAGAATATTCATCTTTCCCAAAATTGTCTATGCTGTCCTTCAATATTAATAGCATCCCACGTCATTGGGACGAGTTATGGGGATCAGTGTATAGAATATCAAATGTAAAGTATGATATTATTGGTTTATGTGAAACACGGTTAAATGAACATAGCAAACTTTATAATCTCAGCCAATACAATTCTTACTTTAAGAACAGAAATACAACTGGAGGTGGAATTGCTGTTTACCTGCATAGTAGTCTTCAAGGAGAGAACTAAAAGACATTTCACTACAGTTACCACACATTGAATCATTATTCTTAAGAGTTGAAGGCTCACACAACTTTATCTTAGGATGATATATCGTCCTCCTAATACTAATCCAGCAGAGTTATACTTTCCCTTGATTACATTTTACAAAAACTATATCTAATGAGGGCTTACCATGCTATTTAATAGGAGATACGAATATCAATTTATTGAAACGAGGTGATAGTAAAAATGCACGACCTGGCGAATTTATTTTATTCATATATTTTTTCAAACTATCAGTAAGCCAACAAGAGTTACTAGATCCTCAGCCTCCTTAATTGAGCATATATGGACTAATAAATTTTGATAATTATCAATCTAGTGGCATATTATATACCTCTATAAGCGACCATTTCCCGATTTTCAGTTTATTCACTAACCCAAGCCCGATCAAAAGCGACACCTACATAATTATTACTAAACGAATATTCACTGATCATGCCATTTCAAAATTTAAAACTGATTTATCGAACTACAAGTGCGAGGTTTATATTAGTGATATCAATGAAAAGTTTAATGCTTACATACAACAAATTTCAAAGTATATAACAAACCTTTCCAATAAAAACGTGTTATGTCAAGGATAAGTATATCGGTAAACCATATATATCACAAGCTATAAGAGCCTCAATTAAGGAAAGAAATCGTCTTCAAAGATTATACTTTACGTAAATGGCCACTGACATATGAAACTGCTTTAAAAAAAATACAGAAATAAGCTTACCGCCATTATCAGGGCAGCAAAAGAAAATTACTACAAAACTACATTACAGGAACATGAAGGTAATCAAAGAAATCCCGGAATCTAATAAATGATATCTTAGGAAAACACAACAAAACAAAACTACCAAATACCATTACATATCAGGGAAATAGCATTACAAGAGCTGAAGACATAACTGAAGCATTTAACGACTATTTTTGTAATGTTGCAAGAGATTTATCGAAATCTGTTCAAGATACATCAAGTACTTATACAGACTTTATGCCTGATCCAGATCCCTTATTCCTTTTACTTGCACCAACATCAATTGAAGAAATTAAAGCCTAGTAAAGAGCCTGAAACTAACATCCCCAGGCCATGATGATATTGACATAACAATAATAAAAACATGTATAGATGAGATATCTCCATTTCTTGTTCATATCATAAATAAATCTTTTACAGTGGGAGAAGTTTCCAAGTCATTTACAATTCGCTAAGGTTATTCCAATTTATAAAAAAAGGTGACTTTCTATTTCCCCAAAATTATAGACCCATATCAATACTGCCAGCATTTAGTAAAATTTTCAGAAAAAAAATTATGTCAACTAGATTATTTAATTACCTCTCTGAGAATACAATACTATCTAAGCACCAGTTTGGATTTCGACGGTGGAGTAGTGGATGAAACGCTGGTGGAGCTTGGCGCCGGGGATGCCGTGGAAGGAGATCTCGTAGAGGCACGTGGAGGTGAATCGAAGCGGGGCGGCGTGGGAAGCGGAGGCGAGGTCGACGTTACCTCGCTGCCTGCCGTGTGGATGAAAATGAAAGCTATGTAGAACTCAGCTTCGGTGGTGATTGAGGAACCGCGTATGTGGATGCGTAGGGCGGCCTGGTGGGAATGCCGTGTGGATTGGTGGAGGAGGCGGCAGCGTTGTTGGGAGAGCTGGGCGTAGCAAGCGGTGGAGGTGGAGTAGGTGGATATAGATTGTCGATGTGGGAGATACCGCGCGATGAAAAGGGGCGATGTGTGGAGGGGGACGTAGGTGGCTTGGGTGGTAAAGTGGCGGCGAGGGCGGCAGTTTGGAGCCGGCCATGGTGGATGAATATTTTCAGAGAAAGCACTTTGGAGGGGGCGGCGAGGGTGGCCAAGGCCGTCTCAATCTATAAAGGCCTGCGCCTGAGTTTATGACGTCACGGACTGAGTCTGTACGAGGCCACCGAATGACCAAGTTTACCTACCTAATTATATGTTTATCAGTATTAAAAGATATATTGTTATCTTCGGAAATGTTTGTTCTATAATATTATCAAATAAAAAACCCCGTAAAACACACTAAAGAAATGCCATTATGAGACTCTCAAGAAATTTTGCATGAACTTAAACTTTTCACATTTAATATTTTTCTCGAAAACATTTTACATGGGAGAACATCAATAGAAGCGGAATTTAGTTAGCTTTCCTTTGGGCTATATTTTGTTTCTGATAAATGAATTAGCAGCATGCATAAATTAGCGTTAACTAAATACATAACATCATGAAATCGGGGTTAATTTCCCTACCTAATTATATGTTTATCAGTATAAAAGATATAATTGTTATCTTCGGAAATGTTTATTCTATAATATTATCAAATAAAAAACCGTAAAACAGACTAAAAAAATGCCATTATGAGACTCTCAAGAAATATGCATGAAATTTAACTTTCGCCATTTAATATTTTGCTCAAAAAACATTTTACATGGAGAATATCAATAGAAGCGGAATTTAATTAGCTTTCCATTGCTATTTTTTAGTTTTCTGATAAAGGGAATTAGAACTATACATAAATTAGCGTTAACTAACTAAAAGGTCATGAAATCGGGTAATTTTTCCCGATTGATGATTTTTATTTATTTAGTTAACGCTAATGTATGTATGGTTCTAATTTCATTTATCAGAAAACAAAATATATCAATGGAAAGCTAATTAAATTCAGCTTTTATTGATATTCTCCATGAAAAAATATTTTCGAGCAAAATATTAAATGGCGAAGAGTTTAAGTTCATGCAATTTCTTGAGTCTCATAATGGCATTTCTTTAGGTGTTTTACGGTTTTTTTATTTGATAATATTAAGAACAAACTTTTTCCAAAGATAACAGTATATCTTTTATACTGATAAACATATATTAGATAGGAAATTACCCCGATTTCATGATGTTATGTATTTAGCTAACGCTAATTTATGCATGCTGCCAATTCATTTATCAGTAAACGAAATATATCAATGGAAAGCGAATTAAATTCCGCTTCTTTTCATATTCTCCATGTAAAATGTTTTTGAGCAAAATTTTAAAATGGGGGAAGAGTTAACAGTGGGTGAAAGGTGGGTGCAATGGGGACCCGTACCGCCCGTACATCCTCACACGCAGAAAGCTCGGTTTCCTACTGACTCGCATAGCAGACTCTGCTACTGACGTCCATCTCGCTCTCCCAGGCGCAGGCTTTTACATACAGACGGCTTTGGGGTGCCCGGTGTTGAGATGGTAGGGGAGGCAGGAGGTCCCGTGGAACTTTCCCCCGTGGCCAGGCGTTTGTAGTGGGGGCTTGAAGTGGCTGTTTCCACACGTGTATGAAGCCGATGACCAGGAAAAGGCTGGTGATGTAGAACAATGTGGCGGCCTGGTGTGGGGGGCGCGGGAGGTCAAGTAGTGGGTTTTAAACCCGTTACCAGATACCGGCGCTGTCACCATGTGTTTAAAGTGATTGGGTAAAGTCACTTTAAGGTGGGGCGAAAACAGGTAACTCTGCTTTGATAGTCGTTTATTAAACACTGGTAAAGTAACAGGTAACAGGTAACACGTTTTGTAAGGTGAAACGGAGAGACTGGGTGAGTTGCTCCTGCCCTGCTTGGATGTGATCTGGTGACTTGAGGGGTTCCTGTATATATATAAAAACTAGGACGTCTAATCTCTTAATGGGAGTGTCTAATCTCTTAATTGGCGTCTCGGCAGGATCACAGAGAAAGGGGGGAGGCAAGTGCTAGCTAAAACCATTAGCGAAAGAGAGGCGTGGTCTGAGAGGTGATCATCTCTAGGAAAACTTTCAAAAGGTAATTAGCCAGGTGTTTCAGGACCCAACATCAACCTTACAGAACACAGAACACATAGTGGAACACTATTAATAATACTAATACTAACCTACACATTTTTACTTTGATATCCATTATTGATATTATTGTTACTATTATTATCATTATTATTATTATATACATATTTTTTTTTTCATCATTGTTAATATCGATATAATTTTATTACTATTATTATTATCCTTATATATCATTATTGTCATTTTTACCATTACTGCTTTTTTTTTTTTTTTTTTTATTATCAATTAATTATTTTTTTTAAAATCTTATTATGGGTTTTTTTTTTTATTATTATTATATTAAATACTAAATATGATATAATTTTTTTCATTATTACACTATAAGCGTACTTGTAATTTATTATGTTTATTTTATTACTTCCCACTAACAACAAATTGTATCA
>JACEEZ010013139.1:42500-75617 GCA_016584305.1 Chionoecetes opilio | reverse complement strand
AAAGGCCCGGAAACCTCCAAAAAATTTTTTTAGGGGGAAAATTTACCATGGGGGAGTAACCCCCAAAAGGGAAACCCAAACCAAAAAAAAGGAAAAAAAAAAAGAAAACCAAAATTGCCCCCCCCCCCCAAAAAAATAAAAAAAAAAAAAAAAAAAAAAAAAAAAAAAAAAAAAAAAAAAGGCGCCCGGGGGGTATTCTGCCCTAAAAACCCTTTAAAACATTGTTTTTTTTTTAAAAAAAAAAAACCCCAAAAAAAAAATTTAAAAAACCCCGGGGCCGGGGGTAAGGGAAAAAAAAAAAAAAATTTTTTTGGAAAACTTAAAATAACCTTTTCCCTAAAGGGGATAGGAACATAATTTTTCATAGTGCAAAGATAGGATATGAAAAATACTAACTACAACTACCACTACCACTACAACAAATCGATACGGGGGACAATGGGTTCGCATATCATCCCCATAACTTTACGTGCGCGTCAGTCTGTTTTGAATGTTTTATTGTGGGGGCTCCAAAACATTTGCTGGAAACTTTTCCTCGTCAACGCTCAACTTTGAAAAAATTTTTTTACGGAGATGGGTGATGCAACTTTGACCGTTTAGTTTAAAAAACCTTATTCTTGTTGTCACTTGATTTAAAGCTCGAATAGGTCCTCTTGATTAATGCTAAAAACCTTTTAGGATTTTAAAGGGTTTTCTATCAAGTCCCCACGGATTCTCGATCCTTTAAGGAAAACTATTATTTTCCGCAGTCTCTTTTCATAGATAAATTCGCAGAGATGGAATTTTTTTGGTTTTTCTTTGCACTGATTAAATTTGGGTTTGATTTTTTTACGAAACAGGGCGCCCAAAATTTGAACGGCATTTTCCCAAAGGCGGCCAAACCCAAAGGCTGATAATTGTGTCTTTACTTTGGGAGTTTTTTTTTCAAAGTTCTTTTAAATAAAGCCCAACATATATTTGCCTTTTTTTTACTGGAGCTAGGCAATGCGAACGGGTTTTTTCAGTCAAACTGATGATGACACCAAATCTTTTTCCGCTGTCTTCTTTTAACGTTTTATTTTGCATTTGAAGTATATTTGGGGTTATCGTTCCTATATGCTTCTTTACATTTAGGGAATTGAATTTTAATAGCCATTTATCACTCCAATTGATATTTTTGTCGAATCATTTTGTTGAGTTCGCATTTTTTCTCTAGTATATCTTTACCGCCAAATTTTGGGTCATTGAAAATTTTTGATATTTTAGATACAAGCCCGCAGTCCAGATCGTTGAATAATCAAAAAGAGTAGGCCCCCAAAGGGGCCCTGAGCCCCCCACTAGTGACTCAAACCAATCGATCCCCTCACCATTTATTACTACCTTTTGTTTACGTTTTGAAGCCAATCCCCAAAATCCTGAACAAAATTGCTCCCCTATGCCATGTCCCCTTACTTGGTCAACAGTCGCTTATGGGGAAACTGTATCGAAGGTTTTTTAAAAACAGGTATTTACCCGAGGGAATTTTTTAGCGTCCCAGTTTGAAAAAAACTTTAAAAAAATCCATGGGGTTTGTTAAGCAATCTCTTTTTTCGAAATCCATCGGGGATTTTAGTATGAGTTTTTTTCATCGAAAAAAGACATTTTTTATCCCGAAATATTTTCTCAAAAAGTTTAAAAATCACGGAGTTAATAAGGGGCGATAATTACTTGCGAGGCTCTTACTCCCTTTCTGAAATCGGGTAACTTTAGCTTTTTTCCCCAATACTAGGAACTTTTTTTTTCACTTAGCGATTTTTTAAAATAACTTTAATGGGAGCGAAGTTGACTGTGACATTCGCGAAGTATCGCGGCGAGATTTCGTCCCCCCCCACGGTTTTTGGGGGTAATTTTCAGAAATATTTGATATTTCTCTACTGTTATCTCTCTTTTACAGTCTACCCCTTTCGAGCCTGCATAATGTTTCTGGTTCGGGAAATGGGTTTTTTTTTCTTTTAATACCGCTTTAAAAGTTTTCATTGAGTCGAACGCCATACCTTTTTTATCATTTACCAAGAATTATTATTATCTTTCAGTGGCCCCAATACTTGTTTTGACGTTTTTCTTATTCAACGTATTAAAAACCCTTTTTGGGGGGGGGATTTGGTTTCTTTGCAATTTTTTCTTAACTCGCGTTTTTTTAGACTTAATTATTTTTTCCCCGGACTTTGGTCATTGTTTTCTTTAGAATCGCGTCGCTTTTGATCGTTTGTAAATTTTATACGCTCGGCGCTTTCTGCCAATGATTTTTTGGATCCATTATTCACCAACGGGTTGTTTATGTTATTCAAATTTTTTTCTTCCCAGGGGAACAGTTTTTCCACCACCGTTTGGAGTTTTTAGTGTACTTCACTGTTTTCGGCGTTATCCTTTAGTTTTCAATCCCCCCTTGCTTAGTCCCCCTGCTATTTTGGGAAAATCTGCTTTTTTAAAATTTTGGGACAAATAACCGATTTTCGTGATGTCTACATTCAATTTATGCCGCATCTGATTACCTTTGTCACTTTTTCCCAAAATGTTCACCTAATCGCAGTATCAATCAATCAATGTCGTAGTGAAAAAAAATTAGGATACATATCCCTTGTAGCTCAGGGCCCCTGTTTTAAAAATTACTTCGTTCACCATTTTCAAGAAACGCATACCTTCTCTACAGCAAATTTATTATTCCAGTTTTAAGGAGGTTAAAATCCCCACAAAAAATTTGTATCGTTTTTTATTTTTCACCTGATTATCTCGTCGTACAGGAGGAAATCTATTTCCCGCATTAGTTTTGGGGGAGGACGATATATTGCCCCAAAGTTAGCAATTTCCCGTTTAGTTTTAATTTTTTGGAGACTGAGTCTAATGTCTTTGTTTACTTTATCGATTTCGTTGCTTGAAAATTTTTTTTAAAATGAAAAGAATGAACTCCCCCGCTTTATGCGTGCGACAATTTGGGAATGTTTTATGCCTGGAATGGCTTTTTAGCTAATAAATTTTTATCTTTTGTGTTGACCCCAACTCTCTGTACTGCGATATCTGGCGTTTCGGCAAAAACGATGAAATAATTCGTTAGCTTAAAATAAGCTTCGGCTTTGTGTAGAGAAATTTAATTTCCTTGATATTTTGGAAACCTTGCGTGGGGGTTTTAAACCGGCAGGGCGTTACGGTCCCTTTTTCAGGGCGCTTGATTAAGTTACTTTGTTTTTTGCGGAAAGGGACGTGACCCAGCGTGCTGTGGGGTAAAAAAGGGGGTTAGGTATGCTGCTACCGCCTCCGCTCGTCTTTTTTTGATCTGAAGAAGAAACTTTATCTTTAGCAAAAAGTCCAATCGTGCAGGCCGACGGGGCTGAGGTGGAGCCGTCACCCCCAAATGGATGGAATCCCACCAGGATGGGATCCTCGAAAAATTATCCCGAATTTTTGCGAAGTCTACTTCCCTGTGCCAAAGAGCCTCAGTCGTTATTTGCCTAAACCCCTTATCGAAAAAAAACGTCGGCCTACCCCTAGTCTGGGGGAATTCCTAAAATATGATATGATTAGTTTTAGTCAAATTTCCGGATAAAACTTCCTGTACTTGCCAAATTTCTTCAGATCCGCTCTGTACACGTCTTTTTTCCCTCATGGATGACATGAGAGTGTTTCGTTTGTTCTTTGGACGTAATCGCGGCTGCGTGTTTTTCCCGAGTCTTGCTCCGGGGAAAACAGAAGCGTTTCCCTTTTTGTCACTCGTGACCCTACCACAAAACCACCTTTTGTCCTCGGAGAATTGAGCCCCCCATAAATTGGTCTCATGTACGTTTTCCCTTTTTCGCCAAGAACCTGAAATTTATTGTAATTTTTGATCGTTAGGGCCCCTTTGACTGCTGTTGGGGTCGTCGTGCTCCTCCCCTTTTAGGGGAGAAAAGGGGACGGGGGAAAAGGGAGACGAGGGAGCGGGGGAGGAGGAGGACGGGTAGGGATGAGAGGGGGAGGAAGGAGGGGGAGGAGGGGGAGGGGAGGAGGAGGAGGAGGAGGAGGAGGGGGTGGGGAGGGGAGGGGGGGGGGAGGAGGGGGGAGGAGGGGGGGGGAGGAGGAGGAGGGGGAGGTGGAGGAGGTGGAGGGGTGGAAAAGGAGGAGTAAGGGGGGGGGAAGGAGGAGGGGGTAGGGGAGGGGGGGGGTGGGGAGGGGGGGGGTTTTGGATGGAAAAAGGGGAGGGGATAGGGTTTGGGGCCGGGTAGATTTAAGGAGGTGGAGGATCTTAAGGAAAGGGGGTGTGCGGGGAAATTGGGGAAAAGGGAGGTGTTCTCGAGGGGGAAGAAAGGGAAGAGGAGGGCAAAAGAGGAGGGCGATGATGGCGGGTGGGGGTGGGGGGGAGGAAAGATGGAAACAGCCTTCCGTAGACTGTCATAACTCTCACGGGACTGTATGTTTTTTTAAAGATCATTGACAGTGCGGGGGTTTTCTTCTTGCTTTTTTGAAAAGCAAAAAGTTACGGTGGGAGTTGATGAAAATTTGGGGTGCGTTTTTTTCCACTGCAAACCAGACTTTTGCGTAAAAGGAAGGCTGCTGAAAAAAAATATTATGCGTGGGGGGTTTTAAAAAATTTACGGAAACCCGAATTAAAAAAAACTGAAAACTTTTAAGAAAAAGTGATGTATTCGTTTTCCGCTTATGTTATATCTGTTGGAAGCGTGGCGCGCCCCGTCTTTTTCTCTCTCTCTTCTCTCTCTCTCTTCTCTCTCTCTCTCTCCCCCCTTCTCTCTCTCTTCTCTCATCCCCCCCTCCCTCTCTCTCCCTCTTTCTCCTCCTCCTCCCCTTCTCTCTCTCTCTCTCCCCCTCTCTCTCCTCCCTCCCCCCTTCTCTCTCCTCTTCCCCTCTCCTCCCCTCTCTCTCAGGATGGAAAGGGGGACGCGGTTTGAACAATGGGTTGGTCTGTCCCAGGGAATACTTTCTAAAAAAACTGAGTGGAATACCCACTTGTACCAGTTTTAAGAAGCCACGAAATGTTAAGATAGAACTAAAAAAAACTTTACGTTTTTTAAAAAAAACACAAAAAAATTACAATTGGGACATGACCGTGCAAGTTAAAATTGTTTTTACCCTATCAATGCGTTTCACTGTGTTTTCACTGGGAGTGTGTGTGTTGGGTTAGTTTTGGGAATATATAAAACCGCTGATTAAATAAATGCAAATGTTTTCAGGGAAAATCTCCAAAAAAAACTTAAAGGGGGTTTAAAGACGTATGGTAGTTTGGTAAAGGTAGACCAAAATTTTCACTTCCTTCCGTTGGTTTGGGGAGAAAATTTTAAAGGGGGAGGAGGAAGGAGGAGGAGGGGGGGGAAAGGGGGAGGAGGAGGAGGAGGTGGATACATACGAATAAATATACCCCGGGACCTATTGGTCTATATGAGGGTATCTCTGAAATATCACTACTTAAGAGGGGCAGTGGAAAAGGATCCATTCCCTAAAAAAATAGGGAAAATAAGTTTCTAGTGAAATAAGGATATAAGTAGTAGTACAACTACCCCTAACACTAATCGTCCGGGGGTGTTTTAAAAATAATCGCGGGGCAATATCAAAAAAACTCCTATGCTTTAAAAAAAATATTATTTGAGCCCAAGTAATCAAGTTGGCAGCTGAAACTTTAAATTTACCCATTATAGTTTGTATAGTAGGAGGGGGTGAGGAAAAGGAAGAGATGCTTGTGTAAAAGGGCGGAAATCCCCAAAAGGAATTCAAAAACGCAAAGTACCCTTTTTAGACAGCGTTCCCGCCCCTCCTGAGACGAAAGGGGGTCCATTTCCTTTCCCCACAAGTCTCCGCAAACCCTCAAACAAACCCTTTAAAAAACGCTTTTAAAAAACCGGAATTATAAACGGCCCACTGGGTTAAAAACCCTTTTTTTTTAAATCAAAGGGTGGCCAATGGCAAACAAAAAATAACAAAACCCGATTTTTGGAAAAAACTTATACTAATTCAATCAATTTGTGGGGGCCCACAGTTTTTAAATTACAAAAAATTCAAACAATTTATTAATAAGAGACGAAAATTCAAAGAAATTTAAACGAATATTTTTTCTTTTTTTGACAAAAGTGTTTTTTTCATGTATATATTTGCCTTTTTTTTTATTTTGACATAAAATTTTATTATTTTTTCACTTATCAATCCTTAGGAAGCTCTGACATTCACTATCGCAAATAATCTCTGGGGCTCCAAGAAAACTTAAAAACTAGTCAGAGCTTATGGCAGAAAAGGCGATATTATTTGATAAAGGGTAATGATGAATTTTTTTAAAAAAGTATATAAATAGCACTTGCAATAATAATAACAATCCAAGCAAAAATGTTTATATAAATAATCAAATAATTTATAATGATAAATAGTAAAAATTAATTTAAATTTTTAGTGACAATAACATTGATAACACTAGTAAATCAAACTGCTATGGGACGTTGTGAAGGTGGGGGGAGGTGGTGAAGGACACAAGATGGGAAAAAAATGTTAATAAAAGTTTTATCCACTGAACAGCCTTTTCGAGGGTGAAAAGGAGATATATTACCTACACATTTTCAAAGAGTGTTCCCCCATCCTAATACATACAATAAATATAAAATAAAAATGATAATAAAATAAAAAGATAATGATATAATATAAATAAAAGTATAAAATAAAAATGATAATATGTAATAAACTAATACTAATAATAATAATCAATGGGGAAAAAAATATAATCATACTATAATTCACCACACACACACACACCACACACAACACCACCAAAAAAAACCCCACACCAAAACCACACCCACCAACACACACAACAAAACCACACACAACCCCACACACACACACACACACTTTTTCCCTTTCCCCTGGTTTTCAGTTAAATCTCCTGCCGCTGCGTAATCTTCAAAATTTTTTTTCACCTGTGTCTCCCTGTTCAAATCTCCATTTTCACGTGTTTGTAATAAATATTAAAATTACATAAAGTATGATAATTTTACACAAATACGTAGTAGAAGTATGCATTGCCGCCATTTAACCCGTCAAACTAAGGTTCCCAGAGGGGTGCAATCCGCTGACCACCGATCCCCCCTCACACCGCCACGCTTGGTTCACTACACTACTTAATCTTTTTTTTGTTTTCCCACAACCCTTATGTGAGTTACTATCACTCCAGAGGTTTTCCAGAAATAGGAAGGAAGCATAAACGTTTAGGCAGGGAGGAAAAGAAGTTTTGGTGATTGTTCAAATATATCTTCCTTACATTCTTTGTAGCGCCCCTAGCCAGTGGTAAAAGGGTAGCTGTTTCTAAGCAAAACACTTATTTTTTGAATCCCACGCCAAACATACATTTTTTATTTTATTTTCACATTTTTTTTTCGGGAACCCCTTTAATTTGTATGAATATTAATCTTTTTCCTCATTTTTAAAGCGTCGTTAATAGGTTTCTTTTTTTAAATTTAAAAAAAAATTCAAATTCAAATTCATTTTAGTGATGTTTAGCTTACTTTTGTCGTTAAAAAAGACTTAAAAGTTTCTTTGTTTGGGGGGCACAGGGGGGGGTTGGAGAGCGCGCGTCACAGGGTGAGGCGACGGGAAAATATAACACATTAAATAAATCAGGTAAAGGTAAAGTAAAAAAAACACTATATTAGTAAATCTAATACCAACCCGGAACTTTTTTCTTTTCATGAGTGTTCATTCAAAACAATGACAAACGAACCAACTAAGATAATGAGGAGAGAAAAAAAACGATTGCAGGGAAATAAAAGTTCCGAAAAGTTTCCGCCTCCCTCACACGCCCTTTTAGTCCCATTCCAAAAACATAAAGATTTTAAAAAAGCAAAAAAACGAGCATTCACAATTCTAATTTAATGATCCAGACAAAATTTATTTCTGTATGTTCTTATTTAAAGAAAATGTTTGTTGTTGTGTTTTTGTACTTCCCCTATGCAGCTTCCATGACCCCCTCCCCTGCCTCGCCTCTCTCCCTCGAACATAATCATCCAGCACCTATCCTTTATCTAACTACTGGGTTATTGATCCGTGTCAAAAGCTTGGCAGCTGCAGACGGACAACAAATTAGCTCATTTGTCTCAAAAACTTCGCTTAGTGACCAGGACGTCATTTACTGAAAGATTTTCGGAGAGAGATATTTTTTTTTAACAAAACAGACATCTTCGACACTATTTAGGCCAACCTCAAAACATTTAGATCTTTGAACCCCAGAAAGTAAAAATAAAAAGAGTAAAAGACAAAACAAGAAAAACTGGCAACTCAAAACATCTTTGAAAGCGCCCGGGTACGAACTAGACAGCTTATTTAATTGTATTTTTACTTTGGTTTTAAAAATCTACCTTTTGATGGGGGGGGGGGTTTTATGAAGAAACTAACAAAAGGACCCGGTACCGATTAGAAAACATTTTAACAAACCAGACTAAGTAAACCCAAAAAAGTGGCGCCACTTAACCCCTTCACGCCCAGATTTCTCCTTTTCTATATGAAAAATCGCATGTTTTAAGCCCTAAATTTCGGGAAAAAATATGAAAAATACCCAAATTGACTAGTGGGAAAGGGTCTCAGGTCATATTTATAAAAAATTGCTTAATTTCCCAAAAATCCTAATGGTAGCCAAAATTTCAAGGAAAAATTTGTTCTTGCCTCAAGGGTTAATAACCACATCAACTCATATTATATTGTATTTATATTCATACACATCATATCACATTTATTCCCTGGGAGGCCCCGCCGCATGTGTTTATCAAAGTTTTGGGGAAAATTTGAGAACTTTGCTCTCGTTCCTAGATGCCAATATGGAATTTGCAGGGGCTCAGAGCGCATTTACTTTTCTTTTACAATAATGGATGGTCATTTTAAAAAAATAAGGATCAGGAGATAGCTTAATCCAAACGACCTGACGAAGTGAACGCAGGATACTTGCCAGTAATATGGACTCCCCGGGGATTTGGCCAAAAACAAACAAATACAAGGCAAACCCCGAAACTTTACATAGGAAATCCAAAACAATGAAAAAAATTTTTGGTCAGCTTGATGGGTTTTTTTCCAAAGATGTGAACCGCAAAGGGAAATACAATAAATGGCTACAGCTGTCCTGAATTAATCTCAGATAGAAAATGATGTGAGGACCCTCCTCCATGCTCTCCATGCGTATTTATGGGGCAACAAAAGGGGAGTTGTGCGTTTAATGATACAAAAATCATGGGCCTTGGGGAAATTTCGGATCTCCTAAAAGCCATGGTTTAAGGAAAAGTGGGTTAGAGTGTGTGGGAGATACTTCCAGATATATTTCTTTATATTTGCTAGAGGTGCACGGGAAAATGAAAGTACTTGTGCACTGCTCATCCACGGTTGTGATTTAAAAAAGATTGGCACGCCACCAAGTTTGTGTTTAAAAAACTTGAGCACTGAATATTCCATTGGGGTTAAAAGTCTTGTACAATGCACATCCACAGGTTTGGGTTCAAAACCCCAAACGCCAAAAAGCACGGGGTAAAAGCCCCTTCGGCAATTTTCAAAATTTTTGGAAAGCACCCAAAATGAATTGACCTTCCAAAGAAATTTTGGTTTGGCGGTATGGAAACCTTAAACAAAGGATGAGCTTATCCCCCTCTTCCAACAGAAAAAGACTTCTTGGCCACCCCCCCCGTTTTTTAGGGGGGATTATAGGGATTTGGGCGTACTGCAACTAACTTTGGGGAAAAAGTGTAATATCCAAAATTTTGGAAGGCGGTGATGCAATCCCAGCCCAACGGGCCCCTTTGATCTTCTAATGACTTCCCAATTATTTAAACCTCTTGTGCCAAAAAAAACATTTTTGTAGAAATTAAGCTTAATTTTTTCGTATGATGATTTTGACACAAGGGTTTTCAAAATTTAAATAAAATTTTGATTATGTCAATGAAACCCCAGAACCGTATGAAAAATTACCTAATTTTTCGTAAAAGGAACTTTCCCTTTTATAATTTTCCTTTTTGTTTGGGGAACAAACAAAGAAAACAAAACTATTGAAGGATTCTTCATTTTTTTCCGTTTTTTTTATTTGATTTTTTTGGATTTAACCCTGATTTTTCCCAAAAATTTTATAAATTTTGATTAATGGGTTCACTGAAACCCCTTTGTTAATATGGGGTATGTGTAATATAAGAAACCTTTACAAAGGAGCTTTCTTTTGAGGGAACTTTCCTAATGTTTTTTTTCTATTTGGCGATGGGGCTCACCGTTTTTGGGGGTCTTTTGGCACTTTTAAAATTTTCCCGGTTTTTTTTATTGGCGGTTTTTAATTCACCCTTTTAAAATTTTCCCCGGTTTTTTATAAAAACAGCGATACTCGGGGCCCCCTTAAACTCGCCCTTTTTTCCGCTTTTATTTTCCTGGGGGCGCCCTTACCGGCTTTTTACGGGGGCATTTTCTTCCGTTTTTTTTATCTGGTTTTTTTTTATCTGTTTTTTTTTATCGCTTTTTATTTTCTCGTCTTTTTTTTACTTGTCTTTTTTAATCTCTCTTTTTATTATCTCGTCTTTTTTTTATCTTGTCATTTTTCTCTCTCTTTAATTTTCCGCGTTTTTTTTACTCTCTTCGTTTTTTTTTTATCTTTCTTTTTTAAACTTTTTCTCTTTATTTCTCTGTTTTTATTTTCTCTGTTTTTATTTATTTTCCTCTTTATCTACCGTCTGTTTTAATTTTTTTCTTTTAACTTGGGGCTTCTTTTTTTAAAATGTCTTTTTTTTTTCATGGTTTTTATTACTTCCTTTTTATTATTGTTTTTTATTACTCCTTTTTTTTACTCGTCTTTTTTTTAACTCCTTTTATTTACTTTATAATTTTTCCATTACTTTTCCCCCAAAGGACAATTAATTTTTTCCCCAAGGGGAAAACAAATTCCCCCCTTTTTTAGGGAATTTCATTTCCTTTTTCCCCCATGGGACATAAAAAATTAAAAAAGTTTGGGGCCTTTAAAATTTTACGTTTTCGTTTCTTAAATTACCATAAATCAATTCTGAATTCTAAAAATCCCGTTCAGAACTTTGGGTTTTTACTGCCCTCGCCTGATACATCTGTGTGTGTTTATCAGTGAGGGTAACTGTGGTTATAAGTAACCTAGTAATATGTACATAAGTAATAGTCACAATGGAAATAAAGAACATAGTAGATGAACATCCCCCGCTGGATACACATTAATGAGTGGTTGCCATCGTTGTGGCAAATCGACGTGTGCCAAATAAATCATTCATAAAGATAAAGATTAAATGCTTCTTGTAAAAATATTTTTACATCAGGCGAGTTAAAACTGACTGGCAGAGAATTTCAATGAAGCTTGAAACATTTGATGAACTTCAGAAACATTGTGATATATAAGCTATAATATATATATATATATTATATATATATATATATTATATATATATATATATATATATATATAGTATATTATATATATATATAGTATATGAATATCTAGATTGATGGAGCGACTCTTGTAAAGAATCCATGTGCACGAAGCCCGATTAACTATTATACTAATATGTATTATCTTGGAGGACAGGAAACTCACTCAGGTGAATAAAAGAATTAAGATTTGGTGTTTCTCCACGGGAGTGAGAAAGCAATGTACAACCAATTACAGTTTCCAGGGGAGCGGAATAGTAAAAAAGATTCCGAAGTGGCGGTAAATCTAATACAAGGTAAATGCAAAGGTTATCTGGTGAAGCATTTCGAGCTGTAAAATGATAAGGTTGGGCTCATTTGGTATGAATATGGAAAAAGACATTATTCCTCATTAGGGCACAATGTTCCAATAAAAAATTTTACCATGAAAAAAAATAAAGTGGGCACAGTTGTGGATATGCTATTGACCGTACTGCTGCCATTGTAAGGAGCAAAGGTTCTGATACATGCACGTAGTTCTCAGAGTCAGCAATGATTTTGAGGTAAGGTTACATTGAACAGAGAACCATGTAAATTTTCTAGATGACGGTATACATTCCCAATATTTGATAGTGCCATTGGTTACAAAGGAAATGATTCCTCACACCTGATGAGCGAAAGTGTATTTCAGCTTTGAGGAATAAAATTATATTCGTCATTGGGGAACAATGTTATGAGAGATGTATGACAAGGATAACTAAAAATACAGATAAATAAAAAGACAAGATAATAAAAAGACAAGATAAATAAAAAGACCAGATACATAAAAAGACGAGATACTAAAAAGACAAGAGAAATAAAAAGACAAGAGACATAAAAAGACAATATATAAAAAGACAATATAAATAAAAAGACAAGATAAATAAAAAGACTAGAAAATAAAAAAGACAGATAAATAAAAAGACAAGATAATAAAAAGACAAGATAAAATAAAAAGACATAGATAATAAAAAGCCACGATAAATAAAAGAACGAGATACATTAAAAAGAACAAGATAAATAAAAAAGCCTAGATAAATAAAACAGGACGAGATAAATTAAAAAGACACTAGAAATAAAAAGACGAGATAAATAAAAAGACAAGATAAATAAACATACGAGATAAATAAAAAGACAAGATAATAAAAAGACGGAGATAATTAAAAAGACAAGATAAAAAAAAGACGAGATAAATAAAAAGACAAGATAAATAAAAAGACAAGATACAAATAAAAAAGTACGACCTGATAAATAAAAAGACTAAGATCATAAAAGACAAGATAATAAAAAGACAAGACAAATAAAAAGACGAGATAACTAAAAAGACAAAGATACATAAGCAAGATGAGATCAATATAAAGACAAGATTAATAAATTGACCGATATCAATATAAAGACACAAGGATTAAATAAAAAGACAAGATAAGAACAAAGAACAAGATAAATAAAAAGACAAAGATAATAAAATACGAACAAGATAAATAAAAAGACAAGATAAATAAAAAGACAAGATAAATAAAAAGACAAGATAAATAAAAAGACAAGATAAATAAAAAGACAAGATGAATAAATGGACGATATCAATATAAAGACGACAAGATAAATAAAAAGACAAGATAAATAAAACGACGACAAGAAAAATAAAAAGACAAGATAAATAAAAACCGAACGAGTATAAATAAGAAAGAACGAGATACATATAGACGACGATAGAAATAAAAGAACGACCATGGAAATGGAATAAGATGACAAGATACAAAAAATACGATGATAGGAAAAAAAATACGACCATATAGAAAGAAAACGATTAAGAAACTGTTTCCGTCCGTTCAGAAGTTTCCTGGTAAGCGTTGCGTACTCCCGTGTTTACCAATCACTCACACCACTCACAGTCCCGGAGCCAAGGGCTTGTGTTTCCATGTTTGGAGGGGCCCCGAGATCATCACGCTGATTTTTGATAGAGGACCACCTGGGGCATAATATTAACGAGTGTGGCTCATCTGAAACCTGGCATAATCTCATAAATCACGGATTTGTCAAAATTGTGCTGTGCCGGAAATGACCCTCCGAATGACGGGTTGCGCCTCTGTTCGAAAAAATTCGCCATAGCACACTAAACAAAGGACAACTTACGGAAATGAATTACCACTCCAAAAGAAAGCTTAAGTTATCCGCTACATATTTAGCTACAGTGATTTGATTACACAATTAACGTTTTCAGATAGAAATCATTAATGCAAAGTATATCAATGTTTTTTTGAAAAATCTAGGGTTGCAATACACATAAATAAAATAAAATATCCGGATTGAAAACCTCATTGTTTATTATCCTGTACTAGTTTATTTTCACATTGGGAAGTTTTTCAAAACTACCAACAGAATACTGTATGTCCAATGTGAACATTTAGGGTCAAATTAAAATAAATGATGACTTGAACTAAACCTGAGTAAAAACCATTACCTTTCTCTGAAGTTTATAGGACATGAAAGTACAAACAAAACACTATCGTTATCCTTAGCTTCCTTTTTGAAGTAAAAAGTAGGTTTCTAAGGACAGTAGTGATGAATGAAAGATATCGCGCGGGACAAATTGGAATTTTTTTATGTCCACATCTCTTTAAGTACTAAGGAAAAATCAAACTCGGATTCTACACTGCGAAACTGAATGAATGAATCTTACAATAGTTTGTTTGTTTGTTTTGTTTGTTCCCAACAGTAAAAGGATGTAATATAAATTGGAAAATTGTTTCCATTTTACCGAAAACTGATGAGTCCAATTTCATGAGGCTGTGGGCTGGGGTCACTTATTACTATCCTCCAGCAACCTATCCTTTATCCTAACTACTTGGATATTACATCCTGTTCAAAAGCTTGGCAGCTGCAGTACTGAGCACAAATTAGCTCAATTGTCTACAAAACATGCTTGGTGTCACGGCGGTAGCATTTACATGGACATTGGGGAAGTCATCTGGCAGTAAGACCGACATCGTTCTGGCTCAAGGATGCATCAGCCGCGCTGTAGCCCAAATTCCAATGGTACACTTTTCCTCCAGACAGTGTAGTTTGCAATGACGTGTCCCAGTAAAATGCCCTGATAATATTGCCCCTTGATAGAACGAACTGGCTGGGGGGTATGCCAAGGATATCCTTTGTGCTGTAGGTGGAAAGGTATATCTTAGCTCATCCATTGTTTTGCAATTGTGTTTCCATACATGGGAGGTAGTAATTAGTGGAGAGGCCCACCCAGCCTCGCGCGCTGCACCAGATAGTGAGGCCGGCTGGCATATTGGCCGAGTTTATGCTATACGGGATCAGGGGAAATTGGGACCAATCAGCGCGCGGTGGAGAGCGGGGTGTGGGAGGGGCTTTATACTCAGAAGCCCACACCAATAGTTTCGGGTACTTGCTACTTTGTGGGCGAATATGTGCGGACTTGATTTAAAAATATTATTATGTAAAATATGAGAAAAAAAAGAGAGAAAGAGAGCGAGAGAGAGAGAGGAGAGGCGAGAGAAGAGAGAGAAGAGAGAGAGAAGAGAGAGAAAAGAGGAGAGAGAGAGAAGGGTGGAAACAGTATAAATGATGGGAGAATTTCTGGGAGTGTGGCCTCAATCCTTAGTCTAAGACTCTACCGTAGATAACAGTATAGTTTTGCCACCTGCACTCATGTCGCCAGGCGGCATATATTACGAATTATAGCATCACTCCGAGTTTTATGTGTCACTGAAGATGATACACAATAGTTTATAATCATGAATGTTATATATATAATCAATCTACCCTGTTTTCCGCGTTGTTTTTAAAGCTTTGTACTGCAAGTATAGACGTTTTTCAAATTTACCTACTCGTTTGTTTATTTCCGGCGACGACAACGGCGGGAGGACACTAAACCTAACCTAGATTGCGACCTTATTGTTGCCACGTTACCAACGGGTCCGCCACTGCTGCTTTATTTTTGCAGTTTGTTCATTTATAGCATGATTATTGGACAGATGACGACACAACAGACACAGCTCTCCAGGATAGAACCCTTCTAACTTTCCTGGAATCATGGGATGTAAAAATGTAAGTATTACGCCACCAGACGCTGTTTCAGAAAAAAAACGTTTTGTACTGGCGACTTTATTGATTTCACGGTAGGGTCGAAATAGAATCAACTGTTTACAACTCTACATTTTTCACCATGGCAACATATAGGTACGTGCTACATTTTTTGAGTAGGAAGGTTTTTTTCATACACAGTATCACGGTGAGAGGATGACACTGTTTTCGTCTCCGCTAAATACTAAATAATTATTTTGTTGAATATATTTTTTGTTCCGAAATACGTATAAATACATGGGATAGAGAGAGAGAGGAGAGAGAGAGAGGAAGAGAGAGAGAGAGAGAGAGAGAGAGAGAGAGAGAGAGAGAGAGAGAGAGAGAGAGAGAGAGAGGAGAAAAAAAAAATGGGAGGGAAGGAAGGAGAAGAGACAGTGACCAAGACGTGAATCTTATATGACGGAAACATTATTAGTAGTAGCCTGATGGATGAATGTGAGAAAGGAAGACAAACACTTTGGCTCATAAAACTAGTCCTTAAAAAATACTTACATGCGCTTACTAATAAGTCACTTCGTTAAAGTATTCCTTTTCCAACCTGCTGTTAAACTGACATTACTGGTGACCTATGTAACATACTAGAGGACAGATAAAAAATGAGACTTATATCATGAAACAAGATATATATTCAATTTATTGGACACATTAAGTGACAAGAACATCTACTATCATCATATCAACCAGAACTCTAATGAAGTTTCTCTAATGCCACTTGCCATGAAGATTTTGCATTGGCACGATGTGTAAATATTATACGACAATTTTGTGGGGGGTCTTTTTTCTTTAGTTTTGGGCATGCTGTCCCTGGCCGCCGTCCCTTACCAGAGAGGTGCTGCTCCCTTGGTTTTTTTCTAGTCCTCTTCTGCAATGGAAGTGGTGGCGAAGGAATTTTCCCCTCTTCCTCTGCCCTCTTCCTCGGCCAAGGCATGTATGTTACATAGGTCCCATATGTCAGTTTTAACAGCAGGTTGGAAAGACTACTTTAACAAGTGACTTATTAGTAAGCGCATGTAAAGTATTTTTTAAGACTAGTTTTTATGAGCCAAGTGTTTGTCTTCCCCTTTCTAACGATTCATGTACCATCAGCGCTACTACTACTCAAATGTTCCATCATATAGTCACAGTCTTGTCACTGTCTTTTCTTCTTTCCCTCCATTTCATCTCTCTCTTTCTCCTCCTCTCTAACTCTCTCTCTCCTCAGCTCATCTCTCGCTCTCTCTCGCTCTTCTGCTCTCTCGATCTCTCTCTTCTCCTCTCTCTTCTCTCTCTCTCCGTTCTCCATGTCTTATACCTATTCTTCGGAACATAAAAAATATCAGTCAACATAATTATTTCGTATTTATGCGGAGATGAACATGTCCATCCTTCACCCGTTATACTTGTATTGAAAAAACCACTTCCCCTCCTCAAAATTTAGCAACTTGCCCTAATGTGCCATGGTGAAATGTATAGTATAACTGTGATCCCTTTCACTCTACCGTGAAAACACTCAATCGCCGGGACAACGTTTTTTTTTCTGATAACAGACGTCTGTGGCGGTAATACTTACTTTTTACATCCATGATTCAGGAAAGTTGAAGGGGACGATCTGGGAGTCTGTGTCATTTTGGTGTCTTCATCTTTGCACGTACTACTCTATACTGGACTTGCTACTCGTGCTCCCGCGCCAACCCGCCCATGACATTGGAGGCCATTTTTGGCGATTCCTTCCCTGCCATTGTTAGAACATCACCCCTATTTCCCTTCCTAAGGTTTAATCAGTATAAATATTGATTATACCGTTATCTTCGTAACTGTTTGTTCTGTAATATTATCAAATAACAAACAGTGAAAATACCTAATAAATGCCATTATGCTGGAGTGAAGAAATATGCATGACCTCAATATATACTTAAACTCTTCGCCATTTATATTTTCGAGAAAACATTTTAAGCTAGCGGGGGGGATAGAAATTAAGCGGATTTGTCATTACTTTCCATTGTATTTTCGTTTTTCTGATAAATTAAAATTACCACCATTCTAATTAGCGTTAACAATAAAAAAATAACAATCATCAAACCGTATCGGCAAGTAAAAACAGTGTTCCATGAAAATACAGTAGACTATGGCATATCAGTAATAAAGTGATACACTGTTTTATCTTCGTGAATTTTGTTCTAATAATATTATCAAATAAAAACTTAAAATACACTAAGATTCCATTATGAGCTGAAGAAATATGCATGAACTTACATTCTTAAATATTCACTTAAACCTCGCATCGCAATTTGATATTTTGCATGAAGACTTTTTTCATGCAATATATCAAATAGAAGCGAAATTTAAATTACTTTCCATTGCTCATTTCATTTTCTGATAAATGATTAAAACCATGCATTAAATTAGCGTTAACTAAATAAATAACTCATCCATCGTGTAATTATCCCTATAGATGATGTTTTATTTTGTGTTTTAGTTAGACGCTAATTTAATTGCATGGTTATGATTTTATTTATCAGAAAACGAAATATTAGGCAATGGAAAGGTAATGAAAATCCCACTTCTTTCTATCGTAGCAGCTAAAATGTTTTCTCGCAAATATTAAATGGCGATGAGTTTCAAGTGAATATTTAAGTTCATGCAATATTTTCTTAACTCTCACATATGGCATTTCTTTAATTGCATTTTAACTGGTTTTTTTATTTGATAATGATTATAGACAAACATTACGAAGATAACGGTATATCCTATATACTGTATAAACCATAGGAAGGGAAAAGGGAGTGATGTTTCGAAAATGGCAGAATGCGCAAACTGGCCTCCATCTGGAAATAGCACAAAATGAGTAGCACGTCCAGATAGATTCAGTCTTTGATCTGTGTCATAATATGGCTATAAATGAACACACTAGCAAAAATTAAAGAGTGGCGACGTTGGTACGGGCTACACTAAGGTCGCCATCTAGTGGTTTATGTTTTTTGAGTGTCCCTCACCGCCGTTGTCGTCGCCCGAAATAAAAATAAAAGGAGTGGTAGAATTTTGAAACCGTCTATACTTTGCAAGATACAAAAGCTTAAAACAGCGCGTGGAATCAGGGTAGATTAAATACATTCATTATTATAAAATATTGTGCATCATCTTCCAGTGAACACATAAAAAATCAGTAGTGATGCTATACTTCGTATATGATGGCCGCCTGTCGGCATGAGTGCAGTTGCAATATAACTGTTTATTTGCGGTAGAGTCTAGACTAGATTGAGCCACACTCCGATATTGAGTCTCCCGCATTCATCTTATAACTGTTTCCCCCTTCTCTCTCTCTCTCTCTCTCCTCTCTCTCCTCTCTCTCGCTCTCGCTCTCTCTCTCTCTCATCTCTATCCACACTCCTCTCTCTCCCTCCTCCTCTCTCTCTCCGCTCTCCTCTCCTCTGCGTCCTTCTTTCTCCCTCTCTCGAGTCTCATCTGTCTTTATTTTATACAGCATGCAATTATAATCTTATATTAAAAAATAAAAAAAAGCGAAAAGTGTGTGTGTATGTGTGTGTGTGTGTGTGTGTGTGTGGTGTGTGTGTGTGTGTGTGTGTGTGGTGTGTGTGTGTGGTGTGTGTGGGTGTGTGTTGTGTTGTTGGTATAGGTTGCCGCCCCCCGTGGCGGAATCCCATCTATACCACATTTTTGGAACCAGGTTTGACCGGGGAAGGTTTTTAAGCCCACGATGAGATGGATATGCCGATCACTTTTTTTTTTTTTTTTTTTTAGCAGCCTATTAGCGATATTGGTGGAAAAAAAAGTGGTGTTCGAGAATTGAGGAAGCCTTGATGTAGGGTATGAGTAATGGGTGAGTAATGGGTGGGGTGATGGGTAATGTGTGGGTGATGGGTGAGTGAATGGGTGGGGGGTGGATGGGTGATGGGGCTAGGAATAGATAATGGGTGATGGGTATAGGGTGAGTGAATGGGTGTGTGGGGATGGGTAATGGTTGAGTGAATGGGTGGGGGGTGATGGTAATGGTGAGTGAGTGGGGTGGGGGGTGGAATGGTAATGGGTGAGTGAATTGGTGGGGGTGATGTGAATGGGTTGGCGTTAATACTACTTTTTTACATCATGTTTTCAGGAAGTTAGATTGCTATCTGAAAGTCTGTGTTTGGTGGGCCTTGGGCCCACCAAACACAGTGGTGGGCCGAGGGCCCACCCAATAGCCCTCTGCAGGAGCTCGCCAATAAAGTCCGCCCGGAGGGCGGCTTTGCGGCTAGTAATATAGAATCGAAAGTGTGTGTGTGTTTATGTTTGTGGGTGTGGTGGTTGTGGTGTGTGTGTGTGTGTGTTTGTGTGTGTGTGTGTGTGTGGTATAGGGTTCCGCCCCCCGTCGCAGCGAATACCCTCATATACCACATTTTTGGAACCAGGTTGACCAAGGGGAAGGTTTTAAAGCCCACTTATGAGATTATCCGATCATTCTTCTTTTTTTTTTAGCAGCCTATAGCGATAATGGGTGAAAACAAAGTGGGTTGCGAGAATTGAGGAAACCTTGATGTAGGTATGGGTATGGGTGAGTGAGTGGGTGGGGTGATGGTTAATGGGTGTGGGGTGATGGGTGAGTGAATGGGTGGGGGGTGGATGGTGATGGGTTAGGGAATAGATGGGGGGTGATGTAATGGGTGAGTGAAATGGGGTGTGGTGATTGGTAATGGGTGAGTGAATTGGTTTGTGGTGATGGTAAGGTGAGTGAAATGGGTTGGGTTGATGTGAATGGGTTGGCGTTATAACATACATTCTACATCATGATTTCACTTAAAGTTAGAAAGGGGGCTATCTGGAGAGTCTGTTTTGGTGGGCCGATAGCCCGCCGCAGGAGTAGCCAAAAAGTCCGCCGGAGGGCGGCTTGCGGCTAGTATTTAATAAACTTCATCTATACTGTTTCCACTCTCTCTCTCTCCTCTCTCCCTCCTCTCTCTCTCTGTCTTCTCCTCTCTCCTCCTCTTCCTCTCTCTCTCTCTTCCTCTCTCTCTCTCTCTCTCTCTCTCCTCTCTCTCTCTCTCTCTCTCTCCTTCTTCAAACTTCTGAATGTCAGGGGCACCCCGCTGACATCACTGCAGGTTTATGATTCCCTTAGAAACAACATGAATTAATACACTGCTAACAAATAATATGACAATAAAAGTCATTATATGGTTATATTTAAAATTATTTTCAAATAACTTTACTACAGTGAATTTTCATTACGTAAAACAACCAAAATTTAAGTTTACTTTCATAGTTGTCCGGACGATTCATGTCCTGCGCCGCTGCCGGAGCCACTTGCGACACAGTGACTGCGGTCAAGGCAGCTAAGTCTCGTTCCCTCCTCATGTTTACAGTGCGTGTGGACGGTGTGGTGATAGTGTTTTCTTTAATTACCCTATACTATGGGAAAATCGAGTGAAGTATTTGCAAACATCAACTAGCCCAGCTGACTTTAAATGAAAAAGACTGATAGCAAGGCGGTACCGACTTTATTTTCAAGTAATACTGTAATTCTAACCATCACCTCACCCCCTTCTACTACCACCCCCACATCCCCTTTCTACCACCCCACTCACTACTACCATGCTCTGAAATGGGCCGTAAACCTCACACTACAACCATACCTTGAGTGTGGTCAGATAATGTATCCTTACTGTTTGTGTGAACTTGCAGTCCCTCCATTTTATTTCATCACAGCCGCCACTGATCTTCCACAAATCTCTAAATTCTGGGTGTTGTCCTTATCCAACTCATTATATTCCCTCATTTGTCCAGCCCCTGCCATACACGCACACCATTCATACGTCCTACTATAACACGTCTTTTCACCCATCGCAAACGTCATCCCGGTCTACACCCTCCGTATCATCCGTCTGCCGCAAGTTGTCTCGAGGCTAAATTAGAACATGACTTGGGTCTGGATTCAAGTAATTTTTTTTACCTTTCTTTTTTGTTTCTACATGGTCCGAACGAGTGTGAAAGTACAATGAATGGTTGCAAACAAACAAAAATCGGGTTAGGTTAGGTTAGTTTTGAGGGTTAGGTTAGAACGTTAGAGTAGGTTAGTTTTATGGTTTTGATTAAGATTTATATATTTGATATCTTTAACAACTGAAGCGTGTTTTTTTTTCGTCAAAATGTCTAAAAAGTGTATTATTAGAAAATTTTTCATCACTTATGCGAATTTGCAAAAAACACTTCTAGGTTTGCACGGAAAAAACTAGCTCTATTAGGGAAAGCATCACATATCAAGCAAAAAAAAAAAAACTTATCTTGCAACAGAGAATCTTGGCAACAGTTCAACTTAAAATTTTTACCGGGTCTTCATGGCGTAGTACTCGACGAAAGTGTAATTTGGCTTCCGCGTCACGTGCTGTGTTGGGGTGGAAGCAAAGATCAATAGACCCTTAAAGTGTCTATTAGTTGTCCTTTAAGTGTCTGTCTTAAGTGTCTTTATAGTGTCTATTATCCAAGGCCAGAAAGGAAAGGGTCAGCCACAGCCTCGCCCATAAGTTAATCCTCGCTGTTCACCTTGGGTGGACGTCTGTGCCATAATGTTGTGTGGCGCAGCGAGACGTCCTGCAGGTGGGTGTGACGTGTGACCGGGGGTGGCGCCGGGGTTGTTCAAGGGGTGGCCCGGGTGTTGCTGAAGAGGCTACCCGCCGGTGACACTACCTAGGATAGCACTATATCGCCAGTCACTTGCCACTGCACTAATGGTCGCCAGGCGCAATATATTATGAGTTTTAGCATCACTACAGACTTATGTACCACTGAAGAGGGCATGCACAGATTTTATATTCTGTACATCACACTACATAATTTTTTATCTTCAGTGGCATTAAGTCTGTAGGAGGCTAAATTTTGTAATATATTTGCCTGGCGACATTAGTGTAGTGTCAATGCACTGGGCGCTATAGTGTTATCTACGGTAGTAGCAACGCAGTTAGTACTAGCATGGGCGTAGTTAGGCCTGGGCATTGGGGCTGTAGCCCCGAATGTTTTTTATGGGGAGCCTCAATACCTTTTTTTTTTTCTTTTCTTTTTCTCACAAAAATAAGATAAGCTTCTGACTGGGGCAATAAAATTATGAGTAAAAAACAAGATATTTGGTTGATGTTACTTAGCGTATGCTGATTGACATCCTTTGTTTCTGAGCAGGACGAGAGAGGAAGAGAACAGAGGAGTGAGAGTGCATGACAGAGGAACACCAAAAGACCTTTTGGAGAGGTGAAAATAGAAATACATATGGACAAGAAACACAAGTAACAAATGTATTGTTTTTTTCCAAGTGCATATTTGTGTGTCCTTGGCCAGTCTATGTAAAAATATATAAAAAGTAGTTATAAGACCGAGTTGGTCCGTTTCAGTACTGAACACTCACTCATTGCAATATACGGTGCACAATCTATATGCACATCTTCATCCACGCACAAAGCTCTCTTTTTTCTTAGGTTTTTCACTCCTACTGTGAAAATAAAAATAATACGAAATTGAACCCCAACTCAGAATTGTCTTAATTTTTATTTTAATTCATGTTGTCGAAAGTTATCCTAAGCATTACCGAGGCCTGTTGGTATAGATACAGTGTCCCACATCTTATTTTCAGTTTACTCATAATAAATTGAAAATTATCCTGTAAAAATTTTTAAGATCTCTTGGCCTGGGCAAGCCCCCAATGGTTCAGATCCTGAAATACGCCCCTGGTTTTGAGGTGGAAGAAGGTTGTGTCTTGTGTGTGTGTTGTGTGTTGTGACTGTGTATGTGTTTGTGTGTGACTGTGGTGTGGTGTGTGTGTGTGTGTGTTTGTAAGTGGTTTGTGACTGTGTGTGTGTGTGTGTGTGTGGTGTGTGTGTGTGGTTTGTGTGGTGTGTTTGTGTGGTGTGTGTGTGTGGAAGGTATTGCGTGTGTGTTTGAGGAGGAGAGGATATATGTTGCTTTAGCTGTAAAGGGACTGAGGTGGTTTTATAGCAATTGTGTAATTATAATCTTTTTGGGATATTTATTTTTTTTAGTGCCCATATGGTTCTTAAGGGCTGAAACTACCTAATGCCTCGATATTGTGTGTAAATAATCATAATATTGATAATTTTAGTTTTTTAACACCCGAAGGCAACCCGAAAATAAAAGAAAAAATAATTGCTACATGAGGGAGTTAAATTGAATTGTAAAGAGACTAAAGACCCAGAATTTATCGTTCACTGCTATGAAAATACGACCAAAATTTATCGTCGCGCTGCAGTAAGTAGTGTATATTGAAGGTAATTTAATAATTTTTTCTATCTGAAGTTCATAGTCTGGATAGTGTACTCGGAAATTATTAAATACAATGTGTTTGAAATTATATCTACAAATTAGTCCCTTGAGCCAACCGGCCATATTTGAAGTGAATTTCCTCCGGCGGGGGGAGTACTTCTCATATGTTTTCCATTAGGGGCAATATCTCAGTATCAGAAAATGCTGATGTACATCTGAGAACGGTGTAGCTTAGTGCCCGGATTGAACGCCATCTTTGAAAAACCACCCAGCGCGAAAAATGCCCATTTGGTGGGGGTCCATTGTTGCACGTGTATCTGGACTTCTTATACTATCTATCGATGTGCGGGTTGACGACTAAATATACGTCCAATGTGTACCGTCTAATAAAAAATAATATGAAGCATTTTTTTTATAGAATTAATTATTATAAAATCAATTTTAATCGAAAAAAAAATAATATATTTTTTTTTTTTCCAATATTTTATTATTCAGACTTGTTACTTTTGTTTAGTGAAACACACTGGTAATGATTTCCAAATTATGCTTTGTGCTCAACCGTTTATCTGTCTATACAAAATAACTAAAAAACTAAAACATAATCATCCACGCACGATTGTACACAAAAAATATATGAAAAGGGGCCCCAAAGAATTGCACTTTTCCACCAACGCGAAACTATGTCATTTGGAATTTCCCGCCGATAATCAACCCACAGAACCCAGTGCCGAAAGTGACGTCAGTTCTATTCTATATGCTAAATTCTATAGCTATATTCTCAGTCTGAGATTTGTTGCGTTGAACCTGATTAATTTCTGAGGGGGGGGGGGGGGTGGATTAAGAACTAAAAGGAACCGTTTATGGCGCCACATACAACTTCATTATAGAGTTGTATTGGTGGCGCCATCTAACATGTTCACTGACTTGGATGAGAGTGGCAACTACGAGAAACTCATCCTTGTGAATGGCGAGCCACATCTCACGAGGGCCAGAGCCACCCTGACTTGTCTACTTCTCTTGGTCGCATCAAACGTGATGAGTGCTGGCGTCACAGCTATCTGTTGATCTACTGGAAATGACTGGACCAATCCATTCGCCGATGATCCGTCATGTCTTCTCAGTATATCTTACCGAGGCGGCTGCGAGGGAGGACGTTTTCTAATGACTACTCAAAAACGCCCTGCAAAAAGGGGGAAGCGGGCGTTAATCAAAGCTTCCCGTAAACGTCTTAAAGGGAACAGGCTGTATGACCCAGTGAAGAAGCTAAACTTGAAGACCTTGGTAAGATCAGCAGAAAGTTGTGAAGAGCCACAAACAAGGAGATCGTCTGATGAGCTGACAGACAACTGGTTGCCACCATGATACTCATCGCCAAGACAGGACACCTCGACATGCAACTTGTCCTTTGTCACACACTAGGGCCGTTTCCATGGTCTTGGCAAACGTTGTGTGTCAATGAAAAACGAACAAAGTTGCACTTGCGAAACACCTGGAAGGTCTTGTGAACGCAGGCCGATAACGTTGACAAGCATAAGTGCAACAATAATTGATGCTATGGCTCTCATACAAAAATGCGTGGCGAGAACGACACGTTCGAAGAACTATCTGACCGCATCCTTGCCTTGCTGCAGCGCTTCACGCTGGTCAAGCAGTGAGGCACGATGTTGTCTTTGACACATACACAAAGAATCCATCAAAGCGCTGAGGCGTGTGAACCCGTTCAAATGAAGCATCAGTTTCAGCGAGATCAGACCCGCACACGAAAATCATATACTGGCGTCGTCCTCCTTGCTTGCGGTGAGCCAGTACCAAGGAGAAACTGTTGTGTTTCTGGCGGAGTCCTGGAACATGGAAACAAATCGCGAAAAGCTAGGCAACAGAACACTGTATGTCACCTGTGTGAAAAATGTCTGGTACTGACCCGCGATAGGGTGGAAGTTGGTGCAAGCTCTCGAATGTAGCCACGAGGACGCAGATACGCGTATGTTTCTCCACCACGCAAGCACGGGCCGCTTACCCACTACAAGACGATCATCTTAGTGGCAGATGACACCGACGTTCTGATCATAAGTCTTCATCTCATAGAACCATCGATAGTCCAGCTTTCAATCAACGCGGAAAAAGGTTCTAGTCAGAATGTTGACGTTGGAAAGTTGTCTGCGGTAGTTGGGGTCTGAGTTTGCAGTGCATTGCCAGGGCTTACATGCATGGAGCCGGGTGTGACAACTTGTTAGTGCTCTGGCTAGCCAAGGGACAGATAAAGGCTTTGAAGCCTTGTGGCACGAAATGATTGTATCTTCCAAGCATTCACGAGAATCTGGGATTCTTCTGTACTTTACCCAAACAGACTTCTCATATAGCATTCAGGCCTTCACGTTCAGCTTGTCCGCAGGAACACGAAGATCGTCGTGCTAATTTCACTCCTTATCACATGTTCGGTGCAAAGAAGGGCCAGATCGAATCTGGACAATGTGCCGCGTTGTGAAGACTCCTTGATGCAGCTAAACGCTTATGGGCCACTACAGGGCGCTATCTGGCGACGCAGCCTTGAAAACCTGCCATGAAAAACGTCCCCTGCACCATCAGCAGGGGCCATGGCTGGGAACTCGATGACTGGCCGTTTGCTCAAAATCCGATGGATGGCGGGTCTACCAGCTCAGATGTAGTCTTGAATCTCATCTCATGCACATGCGAAGGACGTGTCGACCGTCATATTGCTCCTGTACATACTGAATGGGTTGAGTGCACTGTTGTGTGTAAGCTGCATGGATGCTCCAACATGTGCAGGATGTGGCTATCGTGGCTCAGGATGCCAATGACTCTGATGGCGACTCTGATGATTTAACTTTGTGTGCACTGTATATTGTATAGCGATATGTTGTTCTCTATTATAATCAGCCAAATTGCCTGAAAAATCTTTATAGACAGATAACGGTTTAGCAAAATGTAATAATTTGGAAGAGCCATGACCGGTGTTCTTTGACTAAAACATGACATGGTTTCAATGATACCTCCGCTTGCTTATTAGGATATACACGTATGGTGTTAAAATCAGCTCCATAAACGTCCTATTCCAAACTCAGTAAATAATCATTAATATAATTGGCGGCCATTTGAAATCCAAGATGGCCACGCAAAGTGCAGATTTCCCTATGTAACAATTCCGCCTGCTTATTAGATAGCGTAGGTGTTTAAATCCTCTCCGTACGACATTCCTAACTTCGTTAATCGTCAGAATAATAATTGCCAGCGTCGGGCCTAAGTCATATTTAATGCCTCCTTTACATCTATTTGTTGTAAACTCGTGTGGATGATATGTGTGTACTTGTTGAGTTTTATTTTTATAGACAGACATAAACGGTGTAGCAAATGCATAATTTGGAAAATCATCCCAGTGGTTTGTTTTCACTAAAAAAAGGACAAGTCTATAATAAAATATGAAAACTCTATGGATTTTTTTTCGATAATGATTTTTTTATATTATCTATAACAAATGCTTCATATTATTTTTTATTTTAGACGGTACAATTGGACCGTATATTTAGTCGTCAACCGCACACATCGATCGCTAGTATAAAGTCCCAGATACACGTGAACAATGTGCCCCCACCAAATGGGCATTTTTCGAGCTGGGTGGTTTCAAAGATGGCGTCCATCCTGGCCTAAGCTATCCGTTTCTCAGATGTGCCATCACAGGACCTTTTTCTGCCTTGAGACATTGTCTATGGAAAATCATAATGAGAATTATCTCCCACCCCGCCGGAGCATTACTTTTGGTCTGGCTCAAGACTCAATGTCAGGCAGCCCAATGTGACACGTTCGAATTCCGTGGAAAATTTGGTACGAAATACAAACGTCACTTTTTCCATTTAGTTTTATAGGCAGTTGAACGTTATAACTCATTTTTGCTACAATAACAATAAATATAAATCATAACGTTGCTACATAATTTCATGTTTTCTATTTTTTATGCTATTGTTTTATGATTTTGTTATGCTATTTGTGTGTGTGTGTGCGTGTGTGTGTGTGTGTGACGTGTGTGTGTCACTGTGTGTGTTGTGTTTGTGTGTGTGTGTGTGTGTGTGTGTGTGTGTGTGTGTGTGTGTAGTGACGTCTGGTGGTGTGTGACGTATGTGGTGTTTGACGTGTGTGTTGTGTTGTGTGTGTGTGTGCGTGCGGTGTGTGTGTTGTGTTGGGTGGGTGGGTGTGGTGTGTGACGTGTGTGGTGTGTGTGTGTGTGCTGCGTGTGTGGTGTGCGTGTGTGTGTTGTGTGACTGGTGTGTGTGTGTGCGTGTGTGTGTGTGTGCTGTGTGTGTGACGTGTGGTGTGTGTTGTGTGTGTGTCTGTGTGTGTGTGTGTGTGTGTGTGTGTGTGTTGTGTGTGTGTGTGTGTGTGTTTATTTCTTTTCATCACATTAATGTCAAGACTGAATAAATATATTAGTGAAACGAGTACTGTGTATTGGATAGTTGTATTGGCTTATTTGGTTTTCATGACTTCTGGCTATTACAAAACCTCTTTCCTCTTTCTCTCCTCTCCTCTCTCATCTCATCATCTCGTCGCGTCTCCCCCCTTCCCCCCCTCGTCTCTCACTCTCTCGTCTCTCTCTCTCTCTCTCATCTCATCCTCTCTCACTCGTCTCTCCTCTCTCCTCTCGTCTCTCTCATCTCTCTCATCTCTCTCTCTCTCTCATCTCTCTCTCAGCAACAACAGATAATGAAGTTGTACAAAGTATAAGTACTTAACAGACATTTTCTTGGAAACAGACCAGTGGAAATAAACAGAGATATATTATTTATATCTCTCTCTCTTCTCTCTCTCTCTCTCTCTCTCTCTCTCTCTCATCTCACTGCGTCTCGCTCTCCTATCTCTCTCTCGTCTCCTCTCTCTCTCTCTCTCTTCCTCTCATCTCTCTCGCTCCTCATCTCTCCCTGTGGCTTTATTGGCAGGGAGAGGAGATAAGGATGAGAAGAGCAAGGGATTGTTTTGGGGAGGAAAGGAGGAAACAAGGGAAAGACCGGACGAGATAATGGGAAAGAATGGAGTAGAGAGATGAGAAAGAGAGAGAAAATTTTCTTGCCTTGTTTCCCTCACCTATCTTTGTGCTGCCTCAGTGGGTATGCTCGTGTTGTTATTTCCCCGAATCTAAGTGGCTTATAATGTTTCATCCCATTATTTTGAGTCTCAGTTCACAGCTGCTGATGTTTGTGTTTGAATTAATGTGGAAGGAAGTCAAATGAATCTATACTATATGGTTTGTGCCTCTATGACGATTATTACTCTTTGTATTGTTAGTATTACCAGAAAAAGGCACACAGGATGTATTGTGGGATATAAGTCACGAAAGTATGGATGATAGTTAGTAGAGACATAGGTAAAATTAACCAAGGAAATGAAAGTAATAAGACGGAAAGGTAAAATGAACCAAGGAAACGAAGGTAATAACTAATAAGATGGAAAGAAAGTCAGTCAGTCTACCGTAGATAACAGTTAAGTCGCCAGGACAACTTTTTTTTCTGTTTACAGACGTGTGGTGGCGTTAATACTTACATTTCTACATCCATGATTTCAGGAAAGTTAGAAGGGGCTATCTGGAGAGTCTGTGTCATTTTGTGTCTTCATCTGTGTCATAGTATGGCTATAAATGAACAAATTACAAAAATATCTACAAGGTGGCTACCAACAGTAGAGTCGCCATCTAGTGTTTATTTACTGAGTGTCGTACCGCTGTCGTCGTCGCCCGAAAAAAAAACGCGTAGTGAAATTTGAAACTGTCTATACTCGCAGATACAAAGCGTAAAAACAACGCTGAAACAGGGTAGATTATAGTCATGATATAAACTACTGTGTATCATCTTCAGTGGCACATAAAAATCAGTAGTGAGGCTATAATTCGTAATATTTGGCGCCTGGCGACATCACTGCAGGACAGTGCAGTGCAGGTGGCGACTTTACTGTTATCTACGGTAGTCCAATCTCGGGTTGCTAGCGACATTAATTAAAGACAAAACACTGTGATGGTCTTATACCGAGTAAAATACATACCAAAGATTATGGCTGTGTTTATTACAACAATAGCGACCGTGAAATAAAGGAGAAGAGACAAGGAAAAAAATAACAAGGGAAAACATGAAGTTTCATGTGCAGTACCTTGGAAAAATAATAGTCACTTCACTTTGTATACGTAAAAATACCTCTTGAAACAACCTTGTATATTGTAAATTCGCACTGTATTGATGTAGTATACGTCATAAAGGCACCATTAAGATTACCATAGGTATGTGGGAAGTTAAAGCGTCTAGGCGTTAAATGATTAATAAAGAAGGGAAGGTATGTGACGTAACTATATTTTGTCCCTCCGCCTGGAGACAAGCCGCGCCGCCGCCATGTTGATTTTGTTTCTAGTGACCAAAACGCTGTTGTGCCTTTATTATGGAGTCTTTTCCCCCTTCCCCGCTCCCTACAGGCTCGCCATGAAGCAGGTGGGTGCATGAGTGATGCAACGCAGGTGGGTGCAACGTTCAAGCAGGTCCTGTAGCCTGTAGGTGTGTGTGTTGGGGCAGGACGAGGGAGTGTACTGTTGTGTGTGTATGGATGCGCGGTGGCGCGGTGCAGGCTGGATGTTCCTTCACGTGTTGATATTAGACCGTCAGTCATGAGGGGCCTTCCTAGATGATAAGGATACCCAATATTGGTAGTATGTGGACATCTCAGATGTATCGTGGGATGTTTTGAATGGCCGTCTGCCTGCCGGGTACCACTGGTTGGGTGTGCCCTCTGGGGGCCTTTAAAGTGACACTTTTTTTCCGGCTAGCATAGATATTGAGATACCACATAAACCACTTTACATGGTCAGTACATCCCCCAGATTGTAAAATGACTAATGCCCCCCCCAGACAATAGCCCGCTACGCTGTTTTTAGCCCTGCCAGAACGGGCAAAAAGGGCCAAATTTTCGAGCTAGGCATAGATATGGAAGATACCATCGAACCACTTTTACATGAATGAGTATACTCCCCAGAGTAGGAAATGACCCATGCCAGACAAATATTCCTCTGTAATGGTGCCGCCAGAAGCCCTTAACGTGAGCCTCACGACCCCCGCCACTCATCTAGGCTAGCACAAACATTGAACGGGGCCCTTTTTGGCCCGTCTGGCAGGGCTAAAACAGCGGGCTATTCGTCTGGCATTAGTCATTTTACACTCTGGGGGATGTACTTGACCATGTAAAGTTGGTTTTATGTGGTATCTCCAATATCTATGCTAGCCCGAAAAAAGGGTCACTTTAAGGGCCCCCAGAGGTCACACCCAACCAGTGGTACCCGGCAGACGGCCATTTCAAAACATCCCACGCTACATCTGAGATGTCCACATACTCCAATATTGGTATCCTTCTCATCTAGGCTGAAGGCCCCTGACTGCCGTTCTATATGTGTGTTGTCCTGTCACCAGCTTTCTGTCTTTCTTTCTATTTCTAGGTATGTTTCTATTTCTATGTGTGTTTCTATTTCTATGTGTGTTTCTATTTCTGTGTGTTTCTATTTTTATGTATGTTTCTATTTCTATGTATGTTTCTATTTCTATGTATGTTTCTATTTCTATGTATGTTTCTATTTCTATGTGTGTTTCTATTTCTATGTATGTTTCTATTTCTATGTGTTTCTATTTCTGTGTGTTTCTATTCTAATGGATTTTCTATTTCTATGTATGTTTCTATTCACTGTATGTTTCTATTTCTATGTATGGTTTCTATTTCTATGTGTTTTCTTCTCTATGTGTTTCTATTTCTATGTATGTTTCCTATTTCTATGTATGTTTCTATTTCTATGTATGTTTTCTATTTCTATGTATGTTTTTCTATTTCTATTATTTTCTATTTCTATTATGTTCTATTTCTATGTATGTTTTCGATTTGTATGTAATGATTTCTATTTCTATGTATGTTTCTATTTCTGTGTGTTTCTATTTCTGTGTTTCTATTTCTATGTATGTTCTATTTCTATGTATGGTTTTCTATTCCTATGTTTTTCCTATTTCTGTGTATGTGTTCTATTTCTATGTTGTGTTTCTAATTTCTATGTATGGTTTCTATTTCTATGTATGTTTTCATTTTTCCTATGTATGTTTCTATTTCTATGGTGTTTTCTATTTCTATGTGTTTTCTATTTCTATGATTTTCTATTTCTATGTATGTTTCTATTTCTATGTGTTTCTATTTCAAGGTAATGTTTCTATTTCTATGTATGTTTCTATTCTATGTATGTTTCCTATTTCTTATGTGTTTTTTATTTCTATGTGTGTTTCTATTTTTCTATGTATGTTTCTATTCTATGTATGTTTTCTATTTCATGTGTTTCTATTTCTATGTGTTTCTATTTTCCTATGTATGTTTCTATTTCTAGTATGGTTTCTATTTCTTTCTATGTAATGTTTCTATTTCTAGGTATGTTTTTCTATTCTAGATATGTTTCTATTTCTAGATATGTTTTCTATTCTATGTGTATGTTTCTATTTTTTTGTGTATGTTTCTCTTTCTAGTATGTTTCTATTTTTGTGTATGTTTCTATTTCCTATGTAATTTTTCTATTTCTATGTATGTTTTCTATTTCTATGGTGTTTCTATTTCTATGTGTTTTCTATTCTATGTATGTTTCTATTTCTAGGTATGTTTCTATTTCTATGTATGGTTTTTCTATTCTAGGTATGTTTCTATTTTCTAGATATGTTTCTATTTCTATGTATGTTTTCTATTTCTATGTATGTTTCTATTTTTGTGTATTTCTATTTCTATTTATGTTTCTATTTCTAGTATGTTTTCTATTTTTCTAGATATGTTTCTATTATAGATATGTTTGCCTATTTCTTGTATGTTTCTATTTTCTAGATATGTTTTCTATTTCTAGATATGTTTCTATTTCTAGATATGTTTCTATTTCTATATCCAGGGACGATTTCATGACTTTTCTTGACTCCTGTGTCAACCATGTTGTGGAAATGTAAGTTTCCTGTGTATATAGGTGTCAGTGGTGAGAAGGGAGGAGGAAGTGTGTGTGTGTGTGTGTGTGGGGGGGGGGGGGGGTCATACGACCGCCTCAGTAACACTCATTTACCTGATTCCTTGTGGTAAGCGTGAAGGCGTTTCAGTGAATTCTTCATTCCAGTGTGAATTCCATTAGAAATTCCCATATAGTACTACAATAGTACTTGAAAATACCCCTCTGTTTTACCGTCCTACCCTTACACCCCCTTCCACCCAGATCTTTCCTTTCTATAAAACTTGCCTGTTGTTAGCCATAAAATAACGAAAGTAACTGAATATACCAAATTAGTTAGTGGCCAAGGATACTAAACAGGTCATATCTATAAACATTGCTTA
>JACEEZ010013139.1:32500-35000 GCA_016584305.1 Chionoecetes opilio | reverse complement strand
TGTAATTATGCAGAATTTCCTTATTGTCACAAATTCACACTTTCTTACCACGGACTTTGATAGGAGTTCATAATACCGTATGTATTTTTGCTTCATATAGTCACAGGATTTGCTTTTTCTTCTCTAATCTTTAGTACATTTTCATCCATATCGTATCGTTATGGGAATCCATTTTCAACTGATACATTTTCCATCTTAATATCGTGACTTTTGATAATGTTTGCCAATGACCTGCAGAAGTGGAGGGTAGGAAGGAGGCATTAACGGTGTGCGTGAGCGGCCTGGGTATTTATTGCTCAGAGAGAGAGAGAGAGAGAGAGAGAGAGAGAGAGAGAGAGAGAGAGAGAGAGAGAAGAGAGAGAGAGAGAGAGAGAAGGAGGGGGGAGATGGGTCCGATACAGACTAGTCAACCTAAAATACAGACATTGGTGGGAGTGAAAAACATCAAAATTAAATTAATAAGCCGTTGAAAGTATTTAATAGATATAAGTTATTTTATCATTATTGTATACATTTCCTAATCTATTCTAATTATATGCTTAAGTGGTCGTCCAGACTGCTGTAAATACGTAACCTGCGTTTAAATAGTCTCAGATTTCTTATTAGTTTTTATGTTTTTTGTCACTTTTTTACGGTTTTATCATTCCTGAACTAATACTTGCGTCGCATAATTTTAAATATTTTCACGCAGTATACAAAGAAGTAGACCATGCCACTTTAAATTGTCAGGAGAAAAACACGAATTAGTTTTTAGTAAAGATTGGCAGGATTTCTATCGTAGTGACATATTTGGGCATCTTGGGAAGGGTTGGGGCGGACGGTCCCCTCCCCCCTCTCCCTCTTCGCCTCTCCCCCCACCCATCAATAGTGGCCATATATTACTGATAAGTCATCTCTCACGAATTCCTGCTTGAGTAGCTTTGTCATGGTTTCGGAAAGAGCAATTGGACACCTTTATTTCTTATTTTATTATTATTATATTGGAAAGTGGTGCAAAGAAGAACGAGTATTGATGAAGCTTGACCGGTCGTGATGATACCTTGCAAGAAACTCCCCTCGGAATAATTCTTCTGTGTGTGTGTGTGTGTGTGTTTGTTGTGCGTGTGTGTATTCATCTAGTTATATTCATCTTGTATTTTACAGGGCCTGAGATACGCTCGTATGGCCCCGTCTCCATATCACATTTATTTATCAACATTCCGTCTTAGTGCTTAGTGGTTGGGCGAAGCCACCACCCCGGAAGGCGGGGTCCACAACCCCGGCTAACACACGGTCCCTTCCTACTGCTGGGTGGACAGGGGCTTGGGTTTTAAGAAGACCGCCCGTCTGTCTTCGCTCTGCCGGGGGATTGAACCCGGGACTTCTCGGTTGAATATTTGTGTGTGTATCGGTGTGTTGCGTGTGTGTGTGTGTGTGTGTGTGTGTGTGTGTGTGTGTGTGCGAGTGAGTGAGTGAGTGAGTGAGTGAATTGAACAGAACCAAAGATAACTATATTCAGCTAGAGGGAACTCATGCCGTCAGACAGGTACAATGATATATAAGAGCCTCGGGACGTAACTGTTTCACCATCTGTATATCGATAACAAGAAATGTTTGCATAAACAATTAATAACTATAAACTTTTGTTTATGTTACATTGAAACAGTGCACACACTATTCATTATGTTAACAATTATATTTGTGTGAGCAAAATAATCTTTACCATATTTGACATCATCCAAAAGTGATCTTGACTATAATCCTGCCGCAAATGGTCGTTTGCTTCACTGCACTCCAAAAGGACGCGGCATTCATCGCTGCTACGCGAGCTTCACGCCGGGGAAAATATCTTCTATTCTTAATTTTTATGATATTATCCTCCAACAATTATTGGCAACCTGTGAAATTATTTATCATATATCTAAATAATTTTGTTTGTGTTACTTTTATTTTAACACGTTTTTCTCACTAACACCAACATTAATAAGCCACATCAGTATTGCAGACAAGCTTTATCGTAATCCCAACCCTGACAAATCCAGCGATTCATGATCTTATGTTTACAGCCTCCTCCAGCCACACTGGGTCAGACACTTCCCGGCACCACCGCACTCCAAACGAACCCCAACAGAGGATCGTATAGATGTAATGCCCTGAAGCCACTGCACAGAGTATGGCCTGGTAGTGGCTGGAAGTGAGCCGCATGCTGATATTGTTTGTGTCGACTTAACATGTTATACAGGAACTACCACGTGTAGGCCTCGCGGCCTCTTGTAGCTTCCTTATTTTCTTATGTTCTTATGTTCTTTATATCATATTCACAATAATATTGATATGATTTCAATTTCACTATATATGGATGTAATGTAATAAACATCGACATCGACATTATCATTACAGTGGTTTAGGAGAGCACTGAACACGTGTGCTAGCTATTTCCGATGTAAGCTTCCTTCCCTTCCTTCATCAGCCCCATCAGTTCACAGCCATGTCACATCACTGTTACCAATGCACACTTAAT
>JACEEZ010013139.1:17500-27500 GCA_016584305.1 Chionoecetes opilio | reverse complement strand
ATAATGTGTAGGGTTTTACATACTGCTTCCCGAACATTATGAAAAAAGTACATTTAAAAAGGTAAGAATCGTCCTCCTAACGCGTCATTCATATACGTGGGTGCATATACGATCCTCATTCTTAATATAGTATATCTACCTCTCACAATCGGTAAACATGATTAGCCACTTAAATTACATAATGTCCCTGTAATATTAGATTGTAGTTTCATCAGATAACTTTGGCATTTCCTAATTTTCAGTCATAATCCTTGTAATTGACACAAACTAAATTATTGTGAGTTTCTTTCCTTCCACGTTTGTTTGTAATGTCGTTACACCTTAGCTTGAAAGCTTCCTAACCAATTACCATTAACATCATTTACAAATAAAAACATTGGTCATACCGTGCAACTATTTAACAAATGGGTTAACCTTCAAAGCCAAGGAGATCTATAGATGTTTTGATCCATACAATTGTGTAACAAACATATATAATATTGATGATATTTTTGTTGTTATCTCCATTGTTGCAATTCTAAAACCAAAAATAGAATAATCCTGTTATCAATATACTCCCTACTGATTTAAACCCCAATTTCACCGTAATAAAAAATCATACACAGGCGGTGTTATTTATTCACTCCCAACCACCTCCTCATAAAGTTATTACAGGTTATCGTTTAACTGCCTATTGTTTTCAAAACCCCAGACCTCCACACCCATACAACATAATTGGTAACAATTAATTTTTTCATCAGAGATCTATACTAACGTCACGTGGTAGATTAAATGTAATGATTTTAATTAAACAACCCCATACATAGCCCTTTTGCCTGGACTATCTGCTTATTTTTAGCCTTATAAAATGACCCATTATAGTTAACTTAGTTCCTAAATATACGTACTCGTCCACTACTCTATATCTTTATTCCCAACTTAAATGTTTGAACCTTCCTTAACTTTTCCCTCTCGAAAATGATAGAACTTTAGTTTTGTCAACGTTCACTTGTAATCCAACGCTATCACAGTACGCCGTGCCAACACTCGCGCCTCCTGCAGCTGCGGTCGCTGTCTCCGCCAGTATCACTGTGTCGTCAGCATAAAGTTAAACACATAGTCTCAAGTAAACAGCAGGTCATTTGTGTTCAAGGTGCCGGGATATACTATCTTTCTTATAAAAATTTAGACATGGAAAGTTACTACCTACGTGTGTTTTGAAGTCATTAAGACAGATCCGCAAATAACGGGGAGACAAGTTTTCACCCCTGCCAGGAACCCATCGCTGCTTCCTCCCCACCCATCATTCTGCCATTAAGGATAAGCACACAGGAACCCCTCGCTGCTTCCCGCACCCCCCTGGCGCCATTAAAGAAATCCACAGGACCCCTCCTGCTTCCCCACCCCCCATGGCTGCCATTAAATTAAGCAACACAGGAACCCCTCGCTGCTTTCCCACCCCTCATGGGCTGCCATTTTAAGATAAGCACACAGGACCCCTTCTCTGCTTCCCCACCCCTCATGGCTGCCATTAAAGATAACCACACAGTAAACCCCTTCGCTGCTCCCCACCCCCCATGGCTGCCATTAAGATAAGCACACACAGGACCCCTCGCTGCTTCCACCCCCCTGGCTGCCATTAAAGATAAGCAACAGGAACCCCTCGCGCTTCCCGCACCCCTCAATGGCTGCCATTAAGATAAGCACACAGGAACCCCTCGCTGCTGCTTCCCCCCCCCTCATGGCTGCCATAAATAAGCACATCAGGAACCCCCTCACGCTGCTTCACCCCCACCCCTCATTGCTTGCCATTTAAAGGCTAAGCACACAGGAACCCCTCCGCTGCTTCCCCACCCCTCATGGCTGCCATTAACAGATAAGCACACATAACCCCTCGCTGCTTCCACACCCCCCATGGCCTGCCATAAAGATAATCACACAGGAACCCCTCCTGCTTCTTCCCCACCCCCATAGGCTGCCATTAAGATAAGCACGACTAGGAACCCTCGCGCTTCCCCCACCCCCAGGGCTGCCATTAAAGGATTAGCACACAGGAAACCCTCGCTGCTTCCTCCCCACCCCTCCATGGCTGCCATTAAAGATAAGCACACAGGAACCCCTCGCTGCTTCCCCACCCCCCATGCTGCCATTATAAGAGAAGCACACAGGCACCCCTCCGCTGCTTCCCACCCCCCTGGCTGCCATTAAAGATAAGCACACAGGAAACCGCCTCGCTGCTTTCCCCACCCCCCCATGCTGCATTAAGATAAGCACACAGGAAACCCCTCGCTGCTCCCCACCCCCCATGGCTGCCATTAAAGATAAGCACACAGGAACCCCTCCGCTTGCTTCCCCACCCCCTCATGGCTGCCATTAAAGATAAGCATCACAGAACCCCTCGCTGCTTCCCCACCCCCCGATGTGCTGCCATTAAAGATAAGCACACAGGAACCCTCGCGGCTTCCCCCCCCCCATTGCTGCCATTAAGATAGCCACAGAACCCTCGCTGCTTCCCCCACCCCCCATGGGCTGCCATTACAGATACCCACGGAACCCCTCGCTGCTTTCCCCACCCCCATGGCTGCATTAAAGATAACACACGGAACCACTCGCTGCGTCCCCACCCCATCATGATGCCATTAAAGATAAGCACAAGGAACCCCTCGCTCATTTCCCCACCCCCATGGCTGCCATTAAAGATAAGCACACAGAACCCCTCGCTGCTTCCCCACCCCTCATGGCTGCCATTAAGATAATCACACAAGGAACCCCTCGCTCTTCTCCACCCCCCATGGCGTGCCATTAAAGATATCACACAGGAACCCCTCGCTGCTTCCGTCCCCACCCCCCATGGCTGCCATTAAAGATAATCACACAGGACCCCTCGCTTCTTTCCCCACCCCCCATGGCTGCCATTAAAGATAAGCAAACAGGAACCCCTCGCTGCTTTCCCACCCCTCTGGCTGCCATAAGATAAGCACACGGAACCCCTCGCTGCTGCCCCAACCCCCCTGGCTCGCCATTAGAGAAAGCACCAGGAACCCTCTGCTGTATTCCCCACCCCCCATGGCTGCCATTACAGATAAGCACACAGGAACCCCTCGCTGCTGTCCCACCCCTCATGGCTGCCATTAAGCTAAGCACACGGAAACCCCTCGCTCTTCCCCACCCCACTGGCTTTGCCATTAAAGATAAGCACACAGACCCCTCGCTGCTTCACCCACCCTCATGGTGCCATTTAAAGAAAGCAACGGAACCCCTCGCTGCTTCCCCCCACCCCTCAATGCCTCCATTAAAGATAAGCACACAGGAAACCCCTCGCTGCTTCCCCCCCCCCTGGCTGCCCATTAAAGATATAGCACACAGAACCCCTCGCTGCTTCCCCACCCCCCATGGCTGCCATTAAGATAAGCACGACAGAACCCCTCGCTGCTTCCCCACCGCTCATGGCTGCCCATTAAAGATAAGCACACAGGAACCCTCGCTGCTTCCCCACCCTCCATGGCTGCCATTAAAGATAAGCACACAGGAACCCCTCGGCGCTTCTCCCCCCTCCCCACCCCCATGGCTGCCATTAAAGCTAGAACACAGGAACCCCTCGCTGCTTCCCCACCCCTCTGGCTGGCCATTAAAGATACGCACACAGGAAACCCCTCGCTGCTTCCCCACCCCTCATGGCTCCATTAAAGATAAGCACCAGAACCCCTCGCTTGCTTCCCCCACCCCTCATGGCTGCCATTAAAGATAAGCCCAGCCGGAACCCATCTCTTTCTTCCCCACCCCTCATGGCTGCCATTAAAAGATAAGCCACACAGGAACCCCTCGCTCTTCCCCCACCCCCCATGCTGCCATTAAGATAGCAAACAGAACCCCTCGCGCTTCCCCACCCCTCATGGCTGCCAAAAGATAAGCACACAGTGACCCCTCGCTGCCCCCCACCCCCCATGGCTGCCATTAAAGAGAAGCATTAACACTTCCCAAAACACATGTGCGGAGAAACAAACTGACACACCGCACAGAAGTTGACTGAAAAATGTAAATGCGCGCCCGTGTGTGTGTGTGTGTGTGTGTGTGTGTGTGTTTATTTGGGGGGGGGGGGGTGTGTGTGTGTGTGTGTGTGAGATATATATATAATTTTAATATATAATATATATATATATATGAAATATCTATATATTATAATATATATTATACATATATATATATATATTTTATATATATAATAATAATACATATATATATATATATATAATAATATATATATATATATATATATATATAGATATATATATATATATATATATTATATATATATTAATATTATATATAAATATTATTATATATATAATGTATATTATATATATATATATATATATATTTATATATATATATATATAGATATATATAAAGATATATATATCTCCACACACACACACACCACACACACACCACACACACACACACACACACACGGGCGCGCATTTACATTTTTCAGTCCAACATTCTGGTGGGGTTGTCCGTTTTTCTTTCTCGCACATGTGTTTTGGTGAAGTGGTAAGGCTTATCTTTAATGGCAGCCATGGGGGTGGGAAAGCAGCGAGGGGTTCTTGTGCTTATCTTAATTGCAGCCATGAGTGGTGGGGAAGCAGCGAGGGGTTCCTTGTGTGCTTATCTTTACTGCAGCCTGGGGGTGGGGAAGCAGCGAGGTGTTCCTGTGTGCTTATCTTTTAATGGCAGCCATGAGGTTGGGAAGCAGCGAGGGGTTCTGTGTGCTTATCTTTAATGGCTAGCCATGAGGGTGGGAAGCACGAGAGGGTCCTGTGTGCTTGATCTTTAATGCAGCCATGAAGGGGTGGGGAAAGCGAGGGTTCCTGTGTGCTATCTTTTAATGGCAGCCATGAGGGGTGGGGAAGCACGGGGGGAAAGGGTTCCTGTGTGCTTATCTTAATGCGCCTGGGGGTGGGGAAAATGCAGCGAGGGGTTGTTCCTGTGTGCTTATCTTTAATGGTCATCCATAGGAGTGTGGGGAAGCAGCGAGGGGTTCCTGGTGCTTATTCTTTAATGGCTCCATGAGGGGTGGGAAGCAGCGAGGGTTTTCCTGTTTGCTTTCTTTAATGGCAGCCATGGGGGGTGGAAGCAGCGAGGGGTTCCTGTGTGCTTATCTTTAATGGCAGCCATGGGGGTGTGGAAGCATCGCGAGGTGGTTTCCTTGTGTGCTTATTTTAATGGCAGCCTGAGGGGTTGGGGAAGCAGCGAGGGGTTTCCTGTGTGCTTATCTTTATGGCAGCCATGATGGTGGGGGAAGCGCGAGGGTTTTCTGTGTGCTTATCGTTAAGGCCAGCCATGGGGGGTGGGGAGCACGGGGGTTCCTGTGTGCTTATCTTTAATGGCAGCCATGGGGTTGGGGAGCAGCGAGGGTTTTCCTGTGTGCTTATCTTTAATGGCATCCCTGGGTGTTGGAGCAGCGAGGGGGTTCCTGTGTGCTTACTTTTAATGGCAGCCATGGGGGTGGGGAAGCAGCGAGGGGGTTCCTGTGTGCTTCTCTTTAATGGCAGCCATGATGTGTGGGGAAGCATCGAGGGGTTCTGTGGGCTTATCTTTAATGGCAGCCATGGGCGGGTGGTGGAAGCAGCGAGGGGTCTGTGTGCTTATCTTTAATGGCAGCCATGGGGTGTGGGGAATCAGCGAGTTTCCTGTGTGCTTATCTTAAATGGCAGCCTGGGGGTGGAGAAGCAGCGAGGGTTGTTCCTGTGTGCTTATCTTTAATGGCGCCATGAGGGGTGGGGACGCAGCGAGGGGTTTGCCTGTTGTGCTTATCTTTAATGGCAGCCATGGGGGGTGGGGAAAGCACGAGGGGTTCCTGTGTGCTATCTTTAAGGGCAGCATGAGGGGTGGGGAAGCCAGCGAGGGTGTTCCCTGTGTGCTTATCTTAATTTGCAGCCATGGGGGTGGGGAAGCAGCGAGGGGTTCCTGTGTGCTTATGCTTTCTGGCAGCCATGGGGGTGGGGAAGCAGCGAGGGTTTCCTGTGTGCTTTATCTTTAATGGCCAGCCATGGGGGGTGGGAAAGCAGCGAGGGGTTCCTTGTGCTTATCTTAATGGCAGCCATGGGGGGTGGGGAAGCGCGGGGGTTCCTGTGTGCTTATCTTTAATGGCAGCCATGAGGGGTGGGTAAAAAGAAAAAAAAAAAAGAAAGCAGCTAGGGGTTCCTGTTGCTTATCTTTAATGGCAGCCATGGGGTGGGGAAGCAGCGAGGGGTTCCTGTTGCTTATCTTTATGTCAGCCATGGGGGGTGGGGTGAAGCAGCGAGGGGTTTCCTGTGTGGCTTCTTTATGCAGCCATGGGGTGGGGAAGCAGCGAGGGTTCCTGTGTGATTCTCTTTAATGGCAGCCCATGGGTGGGGAAGCAGCGGGGGGGTTCCTGTGTGCTTATCTTTAATGGCAGCCAGAGGTTGGGAGCAGCGAGGGTTATCCCTGTGTGCTTTCTTTAATTGCAGCCATGGGGGGTGGGGAAGCAGCGGGAGGTGTTCTGTGGCTATCTTTATGGGCAGCCATGGGGGGTGGGGAAGCAGCGAGGGTTCCTGTGTTCTTATCTTTAAATGCAGCCATGGGGGGTGCGGAAGCAGAGAGGGGTTCCTGTGTGCTTATCTTTAATGCAGCCATGAGGGTGGTGGGGGGGGGGGGGGGGACAGCGAGGGTTTCCTGTGTGCCTTATCTTTAATGGCAGCCATGAGGGTGGGAAGCAGCGAGGGGTTCCTCTTTCCCTGGTGTGCTTATATCTTTAATGCAGCCATGAGGGTGGGTAAGCAAGCGAGGGGTTTCCTGTGTGCTTATCTGTTAATGGCAGCCATGAGGGTGGGAAGCAGCGATGGGTTCCTGTGGTGCTATCCTTTAATGGCAAGACTGGGGGTTGGGGAATCAGGCGAGGGGTTCCCTGTGTGTTATCTTTATGGCAGCCATGGGGGGTGGGGAAAGCAGCGAGGGGTTCCTGTGTGCTTATCTTGTAATGGGCGCCATGAGGGGTGGGGAGCACGAGGGGTTCCTAGTGTGGCTTATCTTTAAATGGGCAGCCATAGGGGTGGGCAGCTCACCACCCCGCGAGGGGTTCCTGTGTGTCTTATCTTTAATGGCAGCCATGGGGGTGGGGAAGCACGAGGGTTCCCTGTGTGCTTATCTTTATGCAGCCTGGGGTGGTGAGCAGCGGAGGTGTCTGTGTTGTCTTTATCTTTAATGCAGCCATGAGGGGTGGGAAGCAGCAGGGGTTCCTGGCAGGGTGAAACTTGTCTTCACTGTTATTTGCGATATTTTCTTAATGACTTCAAAACACACGTAGGTAGTACTTTCCATGTCTAAATTTTATAGAAGATAGTAATATCCCGCATCCTTGAACACAAATGACCTTGATGTTTACTTTAGACTATGTTTGTTTCATTTATGCTGACGGACACGTGATACTGGCGGGGGACAGCGCCGCAGCTGCAGGAGGCGCTGAGTGTTTGCCGGGTACTGTGATAGGTGGGGATGACAAGTGAACGTTGACAAAACTAAAGTTCTTATCTTTTCGAGAGGAAAGTAAGAAGGTTTCACAACATTTTTAAGTTTGTATAAAGATAAGATATGTAGTGCACGAGTACGTATATTTAGGAAACTAAGTTACTATAATGGGTCCCTTTTATAAGGCTAAAAATAACAGATAGTCCAGGCAAAAAGGGCTATGGTTATGGGTTGTTTAACTAAATCATTACATTTTATCTACGCACTTGACGTTAGTATAAATCCTCTATGAAAATTAATTGTACCAATGAGGTTGTATGGTGTGAGGTCTGGGGTATTTGAAAACAATAGGCAGTTAAAGATAACCTGTAAATAACTTTATGATGAGGTTGTTTGGGATTGAATAATCAACACCGCTGTGTATGATTATGGTGAACTTGGGGTTAAATCAATAGAGGAGTATCTTGATAACAGATTATTCATTTTTGGTTTAGAAATTGCAAATGGAGAGAACAACAATATCATCAATATTATATTGTTTTTTTAAACAATTGTATGGATCAAACATCCTAAGATCTCCTTGGATTATGAGGTTACCATTTGTTAAATATTTGCGGGATGACCATGTGTGTTATAGTGTAAAATGATGTTCATGGTAATTAGGTTCAAGGAGCTTTCCAAGCTAAGGTGTAACGACCATTACAAACAAACGTGGAAGGAAAAACTCACAATAATTTTCGTTTGTTCAATTTACAGGATTATACTGAAATTAAGGAAATGCAAAGTTATCTGATGAAACTATCCATCTAAATATTACAGGACATTATGTAAATTTAAATGTGGTACTCATCGTTTACCGATTTGAGAGGTTATATACTATATTCGAATTGAGGATCCGTATATTGCCACCCACTGTATATGAATGAACGTAGGAGACGAATTTCTTACCTTTTTAAATGTACTTTCTTTCATAATGTTCGAAAGCAGTATGTAAAAACCCTACTACTATGTATTCCCTAATACATATAAAATGAACTGAACTATTTGCCATTACAAATTATCAAGTGCTTTTAAACTTAGCGAAGTTTATTGTAGAATTCACAAGACATTTTAAGTAGAGCTGTTCCTCTGTTCTAGAAATTAGTTTTGGCTTATCTGTTTTTGCTATCTATTACTTATTAATCTATTATGTTAAACTATTACGCTATTAGTCTGGTTTACTTGTTTTTTTGTTTGTTTTTTTCTTTACCAGGGTCAATACGTATATTTTATTACTATTGAAACTCTAGTACCCCGTTCGGGTCTTTATTGAGTTAATAAACCTTAAACCTTTAAACCTTTAAACACACGCAACGCACACACACAACACACACACCACCCCACACACACACACACCACACACACACACACAACACACACACACACACACACCCACACGAAACACACACACTTCTCGTACGTGTAGGGTTTAGCACGCTCGGCTCACAACCGAGAAGTCCCTGGTTCGATTCCCGGCAAGCGAAGACTGACGGCGGTCTTCTTAAAAACCCGACCCCTGTCCACCCAGCAGTAATGGGTACCATCTAGAATCTAGGTGCAGTACTAGTCAAGAAAAACCGGAGTATATGAAACTTTGTCCGCAATTTAAGACTCCATATCCTGTACTCATATTTTTTGGGCTTGAAAAATGCATTATTAATGAAATATATGCAGTTTTTTAGGCGCAAAAATATCACTGCCCGCGGAACGCGCTGTGATTGGGTTTGGGTTTTAAACCAATCCTCAAGTCCTCGCCCACGATGGGCTCTTGAGGGCTCACAGAACCCATTATCCTTTCAACGGGTCCAAAAATTTAAAAGAGTGAACATACTGTTTTTTTTTTGTGGCAATTTTAAAAAAACACCACTATTAAAACCCCAAACCCAAAGTTTTTCATAACTGTGCCCAAACAAAAAAAAAAAGGGAACAGTGCGGATGTCAAATTTCAGCGTGATTTTCCCCTGAAGTCCCCGCCCCTTTTTGGTTTCAACTTTAAACATTAGACAGCCCAAACCCTTCTTCCAATACAAATGTTATTGGGGGGGTAAACGGGTTCCTCAGCCCCCTGCGCCCTCTAAAGCCACCCTACAAAAGAAAGCCGCATTTTTTACAAGGCTTCTGTGCAGTCTTGACACTTGACCCCGACATTTCCGAACACCGCATATATAGGCTTGCGCGAGCCCGGCCCACCCACGCACGAGCCCAGCATGGCCCCTTTTAGCAAAGACATTGCCCTTCATGGATTGGGTTTGGGGCTTTCAAACCCCCAAGCATCGTGTATTAATTAATGGTGGGCTCTGTTGGTTAGTTTATTCAAGGGGGGTTTGCCTCAGGGTTTCGGTCTTGACCCCAACTTTTTTCCCCTGATTAAAAATTTCAACGATCTAACTGGGGGTTTTTTTAAAAAAAATTTTTTTTAAATCAAAATTTGCTGAGGACCCCAAATTTTTGGGGGGGTAAAGCTTTATACAAAGAGAAAATTTGAACTTAT
>JACEEZ010013139.1:0-12500 GCA_016584305.1 Chionoecetes opilio | reverse complement strand
GTTGGAGGTATCATAAAAAATTAAGAATAAGAATTTTTCCCCCTGCCCGTGGAAGCTCGCCGTGCAAGCGATTGCAAATGCCGCGGTCCCTTTTGAGTGCCGTGGGAAAGCAAACGCCATTTGCGGCCGAGGATTATAGTCCACAAGATTCACTTTTTGGATGATGTTTCAAATATGTTAAAGATTACTTTGCTCACCAAAAAATAATTGTTAACATGAATGAATAAGTGTGTGCCACTGTTTTTCAATGTTAAACAAAACAAAAGTTTAATAGTTATAAATTTTGTGGGTTTTTTGCCAAACATTTCCTTGTTAGGGAATATCAGAGGTGGAAAACGTTACGGTCCCCCGAGGCCTTCTTATATATTAATATGTACTGTCTGACCGGCCTGAGTTTCACTCTAGCTGAATTAGGGATCTTTTGGTTTCCTTGTTCCAATTCACCCACTCACTCACCTTCACTCCACCGCACACCCACACACACCACACACACACAACACCAACACCACACACACACACCACACACCGATACACACAATATTCAACCGAAGGAAGTCCCGGGTTCAATCCCCGGCAGGCGAAGACAGACGGGCGGTCGTCTGAAAAACCCAAGCCCCTGTCCCACCCAGCCTTGAATGGTAACCGTGTGTTTCGCCGGTGTTTGTGACCCCCGCCCCTTCCGGGGGTGGTGGCCTTCGCACCCAACACTAAGCACTAAGGAGAATGATAAAAAATTTGATATGGAACGGGTGCCATACGAGCCGTATCGCAGCCCGTAAATACAAGATTGAAAAATATACTAAAGGAAAATACACACCCCGCAACAACAAACAACACACACACACACACACAACAACACCACACAGACCAATTATTCCGAGGGAGTTTGCTTGCAAGGTATCATCACGACCGGTCAAGCTTACAATCAATATTTCCGTTGGGTTCTTCTTTGCACACTTTCCTATAATATAATAAAATAAAAATAAGGTGTCCAATTGCCTTTCTTTCCAGAACCAATGACAAAGCTACTCAAGCCAGGAAATTCGTGGAGAGATGACTTATCAGTAATATATGGGGAGCCACTTATTGAATGGGGGGGGGGGAGAGGGGCGAGGGAGAGGGGGGAGGGGACCGTTTACAGCACCCACCCCCTCCAAGATGCACCAAATATGTTCACTACCGGAATAGAAATCCTGCAATCTACCTAAAACAATTCCGTTTTGTTTTTCTCCTGACAATTTAAAGTGCCAAATGGTCTCTACTCCTTTGATACTTGGGCGTGAAAAATTATTTAATTATGCGACGCAGTATTAAGTTCAGGAATGATAAACCGTAAAAAAAATGTGACAAAAAACATTAAAACCTAATAAGAATATGATTATTTTTAAACTCAGGTTACGTAATTTTTTACAGCAGCTGGACGACCACTTAAGCATATAATTTAGCAATAGATTACGGAAATGTTACAATAAATTGAAAATAAAAATAAACGTATCTCTTATTAAATAAACTTTAAACGATTATTAATTTTATTTTGCCTGTCTTTTCACCCCACCAATGTCTGTAATTTTAGGTTGACTGTCTGTTTATCTGACCCCATCTCACCCCCTCCTCTCTCTCTCCCTCCCTCTCCATCCTCCTCCTCTCATCCTCTCTCTTCTCTCTCGTTCTCTCTGAGCAATAAATACCACAGGCCCTCTTCACGCACACCGTTTAATGCCTCCCTTCCTCCCCCTCCATTCTGCAGTCTTGACAAACCATTTATCCAAAAGTCCCACGATATTAAGTGGAAAAAAATGTATCAGTTAAAATGGATTCCCATAACGATTAACGCTTATGGCTTGAAAATGTCCTAAAGATTAGAAGAAGAAAAGCAAATCCGTGGGACTATATGCAGCAAACATACATACGGTTTATTATTGAACTCCTATCAAAGTCCTGGGTAAGAAAAGTGTGTGAATTTTGTTGTGACAATTAAGGAAATTCTTTCTGGGGGCATAATACAGGGATTTAGTAGCAGAATTTCGTTGTTTAATACCAGTAGCAAACGAAAAAAGAAATACATTTTTTTTTTTTTTTTCGCGAAACCATAATATGAGTGGCGGGATGAGAAGTTAGTCCCGTCCCCTTTTGTGTTTTGGCAGTAAGTTATGGTAGAAATGCGGATTACGGGCCTGCGAAGTTTTTATGAAAGAGTTCCCCTCGAGACAGAAGGGAAACTATTCACAACGTTTTTAATGAGGCACAAAGATACAGAGCTGTTTTGCATGAGGCAATAGATGTTGATAAACGTATTGAGTGGGGAAGAAGAAATGGAAATGGTAAAAGGAAACATAAAATAGTAGAAACATAAGTTAAAATGGAGACAGAAGACAGAAGTAAGAGGAAAGAAAGACAATGCATAGGACAGCAAGAGAGAATGAACAGAAGGGAGAAAAAAACATAAGGGACAAGAAAAACAGGAAAATGTAAAAAAAAAACAAGGGCAAAGAAATATAAGCAAAATAAAACAAAAGGAAGAAGAAACAAAAGGCCAAGGGGCAAAAAAAGCCAGAGAAAACATAAGGCCATGGAAAACAGAGAAACAAGAAAGCAGAAGAAAAGGAACAGAGAAGAAACAGAAAGCAGAATAAAAGGAAAGCATAAAGAAACAGAAAGCAGAGAAACAGAAAGCAGAGAAAAGGAAGCAGAAGAAAAGGAAAGCAGAAGAACAGAAAAGCAGAAGAAACAGAAAGCAGAAGAAAACCCAGAAGCAGAAGAAACAGGAAGCAGAAGAAAACAGAAAAGCAGAAAAGAAAGCTAATGAAACAGAAACAGAAGAAACATAAAAGCAGAAGAAACAGAAAGCAGAAGAAACAGAAGCAGAAGAAACAGAAAAGCCAGAAGAAAAGGAAAGCAGAAGAAACCAGAAAGCAGAAAGGAAAAACAGAAGCAGAAGAAACAGACAGCAGAGAAAACGAAAAAGCAGAAGAAACAGAAAGCAGAAGAAAACAAGAAAAGCAGAAGCAAAGGAAAGCCAAAGAAACAGAAAGCAAGAAAGAACAGAAAAGCAGAGAAAACAGAAAGCAGAAGAACACATAAACAATTAATAGTAGCGACAAACATCCAAAGGTCCTTGGGAGGGAAAAAAAAGTAAGATTTCATTATTTTATGCACAAAAAATTTGGCAACAGGGTGAAACTGAAAGTGAAATTTCTTTCGGATTTTATTTCGAAAAAAAAAAATACATATAAGAAAGCACTGGATGTGAGACAACTTGGTGAAAGTGATTGATGAAATTTATCTCCTGTATTCCTCTCCCTAGATCAATATATACGTGTAATATATATATATATATAGATATATAAATTATATATATACCTTATAATATCATATATATATAATATCTATTATATATATATATAGAGAAGAGAAGAGAGAGAGAGAGAGATTATATATATATACCTTTATATATAGATATAAGATTAGATAGATAGATAGGTAAATAGTAGATAGATATATTAAATAGATATACGCTCTATATATATCTATACTTTTCTACTTATATCTATATATATATATCGTATATCTAAATCTATCTATTCTATCCTATCTATCTATTCTATAATCTAAATACTATATATATATCTATCTAAATATATATTTATATATTATATATTATTTTAGAAATGATAGATATATATCGTTAGATTATGTATATATCATTGTTAAGGTGAAGGGTGAGTCCAGATCGACTAACGATAGACACACAGAAAAATATTAAAGACATTGTCTTGACGCTGTACAACTGAGAATAATAAGAGATGGAGTCAACTCATCGAGGGATTCCCAAAATAGGAGTACCATCCCCCCCCCCAAAAAAGCGGAACAACCGGGCAGTCAAATGTTACAGATTTTACGGTCCAAGATGGCTTGGTAGATGTTGGCGAGGCCAGGCATTGGGGGGCGGACGAAAGAGCTGTCTGGAGGCATGCTTGTGCGAGTCACTAGACTAGAGCACCAGGCTGACTGTGAAATGAAACTAAACCCACCATTGGGGGGGGGGGGGGAGAGAGAGAGAGGAGAGGAGAGAGGAGAGAGAATAGAGAGAGAGAGAGAAGAAGAAGAGAGAGAGAGCTAGAGGAGAGAGATAATAGAGAGAGAGAGAGAGAGAGAATGTGTGTGTCGTGTGTGGGGTTTGTGTGTGTGGTGTGGTGTGTGTGTGGGTGTGTGTGTGTGTGTGTGTGGGTGTGTGTGTTGGTGTGTGTTTTTCGTAACCATGACTAAGTTTCACAGTGAAGAATGGCAAGTCCAATCACCCTCAACCTCCGAACAGAAATAAAGCGCACACACAACACACACAGCACCCACACACACCGCCACTCCTCTCTCTCTCTTCTCCTCTCCCGTCAAAGGGGACTCCGTGGTTGGTAGGGGAAGCACGCTGCGGTTCACCAACCGAGAGTCCCCGGGGTTTCGATTTCCCGGGCGGAGCGGAAACAATGGGTTTGTTTTCCGTAAAACCCTAGCCCCTGTCCCACCCAGCGTGGATGGGTACCGGGTTGTTTAGCCGGGTTTTGTGACCTGCCTCCTTCCGGGGTGCTGCTTCGGCCAAACACAAGCATTACGGATGAATTTGAATAAGAATGTTGATATGGAAGACGGGGGCCCCATCGGCATTGCTCGGCCCTGTAAATCAACTTATGAATCATACACCCACTTTCTCAACACACGGCATACCACACATATTACAACACAACAAACACTCACCACACGCATACCACACATACCATACACACCACTACACACCACATACCATCCACACACCCACCGCGACAATAACATCCCCCACACATACACACACACACACACAACACCATACACACACACACACCACACCATACTACACAACACACACACGACACACACACATACACAACACCCACACACACACAAACCCACACACAACACATACACACACACACACACACACATACACACACACACACACAACCACACACACAAAACCTACACACACAAACACACACAACACACACACCAGGCACGCAGACAAAGAAAGACCCCTCCCCCTATTCCCCTCCTCCATGCCAATGCCCCTTTGAACCATTCCCTTCCTCAAGAACGAACACTAGAGGAGCGGGACGCTTGCAGAAGCAATGGGAAGCTGTTGGATGTTTTTTAATGGCCCTTTCCCTGACAGTGAATTGTTAATGGGAACACTGCTTTTAAACTAATGATGTTGGTATGGAAAGCTTTAGCAGTAAGAGTTAGTGGTGGTCATAAAAAGTAGTAGGAGTAAACGTGGGTAGTAATTCGTAGTAAAAGTAATAAGAGGAATAGTAGTGGGTGGTGGTGGTTGTAGTACGGTTAGTAGTAGTGGTGTGGTGGGTTATAGTGGTTGTAGTATAGTAGTAGTGGCGGGTGGTCCAGTTTTTTTTTGTTAGTAAGTAGTAATACATATATAGTAGTATAATAGGTGGTAACACATCATAATATAGTAAATAAGTCCCCATATAATATAATAATACTAATATACTAATAATATACAATAATAAGAATAATAATAAATAATAATACTAATAATAATAACAATATAATGAATATGCTAAGATTAGTAAGGGGTCCGTTTTTGAGCGGGCCACGTGGCCGGGCAGCCAAATATTTCCCGCTTTTTTGAAGATTAGGTGGTAGGAGGATGTCAACAGCCAATCACGGCCTGTCACAACTCGTGACGTCCGGATTGGCTGTTTTAGCATCCCTATACCACATACTCTTTCCCAAAGTCCAGAATATGTGTGTGTGGTGTGTGTGTTGGTTTGTGGTGTGTGTGTGTGGGTGTGTGTGTGGGTGTGTGTGTGTGTTTGGGGTGTGGGTTGGTGTGGGTGTGTTTGGGTGTGGGTTTTCACCCAATGGTCCCTTGTCCACGCGAGCTGGCCCTCGCGATCGCCAGTTTTTCACCCTCTCAGTGCGAGCTTGGAGCTCTCATTCCCCGATCTTTGGGTAATGGGGAAACCCTCACACACCACCACCCCCACCCCCTTGCTCAAGGGGACAGTAACCGCCCAATTTTGTCAAGTAAAAAAACCCCCCGGGAGCGCGGGGATTCGAACCCCCTCCCCACAGAGTGAGTCCCAGAACGTTTCAACCTGACCATCGCGCGGTGCGTGCGTGGTGCGTGCGTGGCGTGGGTGGGGGGGGGGGTGGGTGGGTGGGGGTGGGTGAGTGTGTGTGTGGTGTGTGTTGTGTGTTGTGTAGGCTTTTCGGGCAATATTTAAAAATATTTTTGGAAAAAAGACAAACATATACCTTTGAAGTTTCCCCAAACCTCATCTTTTTTCCTTATAACCCTTTCCGTATTTCCCTTATAACTTATTTTATTTCTCCCTCAAGCTTTTACCAACAGTCCCCACCTGTGGACTAAATCTCAAATCATTGCTAGTAAGGCTAAATATATATGTTTTAGCCCTTTTACCCCTTTCCCCTTCTCACCCCTCCCTAATGAAACCAAACAGCCCTTTTCGCCAAAAACACTATAAAAATGATTGCGATGAATAAAGAATTTGGAAACAATAACGGAAGTATCACCCGTTTGTCCCTTTACATGACACCCATAAACAACATAAGGAAGTTTTTGATTGCGGAAACCTACACCCCAAGGATTTTTTATTGGGGGGGGAAACCTTGTAAAATTTTACCATTGCAGGAGAGGACACGAAAATGAGTTTTTTGCGCTTGAAGCCCCTTGACTTGCCATTTTTAAAACCCCTTTGGGGCCCCAGAACGTAATTTCCTTTGTAATTTGACCACCTTTAGATGTTTTTTAATAAATAAGAAAGTTTTTAGATTGACTTGTTTAGTTCCTTTTTCCACAACAAATTTTGGGTTATTCAGTTACTTTCGTATTTTATGGCTAACAAGGAAATTTTTTATAGCAAAGGGAAAGATCGGGGTGTGAAGGGGAAAGGTTAGAGGGTTTAAAAACAGAGGGGCGTTTTTCCAGTCTTTTGTAGTACTTTTGGAATTCACATAAATTAATAATCACAAAAACGCCTCACAGTTACCACAAAAAATAAAGGTAAATGAGTTTTTACTGAGGCGGTATACTGCCCCCCCCCCCCCCCCCCCCCCCCCAAAACAAACACACACAAACAACACACACACACACCACCACCACCCCCACCACCAACCCCACCACACACACGCACACCACACCACACAACACACAACACCACCACACCCCCCTTTCCCCTCCCCTCCCAACCAGACACAAATTTTCAAAACCATTTAACCAAGCCAAAGGGAAAATCATGAAACGCCCCCTTTTGGAAAAAAACTTTTAGAAAAAAAAAATACTAGAAATAGAAAAATAAACTAGAAATAAAAACTACTAGAAATAGAAAAATCCATGAAATAGAAAATACTAGAAATAGAAAATCTAGAAAAAAAAAATCATAAAAATAAAAAACAAAAAGAAAAATAGAAAAAACAAAAATAGAAACAACAGAAAAGAAACATAATAAAATAGAAAAATACATAGAAATAAAAAACATACATAGAAATAGAAAAAAATACATAGAATAGAAAAACTAAAGAAATAGGAAAAAATACATAGAAATAGAAACATAAAAAAAATAGAAACATACAGAAATGGGAAACAACATAGAAATAGAAACATACATAAAATAGAAAAAACTAGAAATAGAAACCAACAAAAAAGAAAAAAGAAAAAAAAAAAATCCTAAAAAAAAAAAAAAACAAAAGTGGTACAGGACAACACACATATAGAACGGCGTCAGGGGCTTCCCTAGATGAAAGGCCCCATTTTGGGAGTATGGGACATCTCGGGTGTAGCGTGGGATGTTTTAAAAATGGCCTCTGCCGGGTCCCACTGGTTTGGGTGTGACCCGGGGGCCCCCTTAAAATGCCCCTTTTTTTCGGGTGCATGTTTTGGAGATCCCACGAAAAAACCAAAATTTTACATGGTCAAGTACACCCCCCAGTTTTAAAAAAGACAAATGCCAGACGAATAGCCCCGCGTTTTAGCCTCCCAAGGGCCAAAAAAGGGCCCAAAAATTTTCAGCTAGCTAGATATTAAAGATACCGATCGGAAACCCCATTTTAATAAATGAGATACTCCCAGAGTGGGAAATGACCATGCCAAAAAAATTTCCTTGAATGGTGCCGCCAGAACCCCTTAAAGGAGCCCACGACCCCCCCCACTCATCTAGGCTAGCACAAACTGAAGATACCAAAGGGAAACCCAAATTTAGATTGAAGGAAACTTTCCCCCAATGGGAAAGGCCCCATCCAGACAAATATTCCTCTGCAATGGTCCCGCCAAAAACCCCTTAAAAGTGAGCCCCACGCCCCCCCGCCACTCATCTAGGCTACCAAACATTGAAGATACCGAATGGAACCAATTAGATGAATGTTTTACATTCCCCAGAGTAGGAAATGCCCATACCGACAAATTTTCCTTGCAATGGTCCCGCCGAAGCCTCAAAAAATGGGTTTTGGACATTTTTTTTTTAACACCATATCAGTTTAAAAGCTTTTTTGTAATGGGTTCCAGGGGAAAAAATTACCAAAATGTCAAAATTCTCAAAAACTAAACAGCAAAAAAGGTCTTTAAAAATAAGCGCAATTCAACTAAAAACTGAATAGACATAACATGAAAACATTAACATGATAATACATATAAAACGTACAATGTAGTTAAATGATTTGAGTTTGGAAAGTGATTAAAACCCCAGAAACAAAATTGGTAGCAAATACCAGACTAGTAATTGTGCTATACTAAAACTCGACAAAGAAAAATTTGGCATTGGGTTACATACCCACATTTGGAACAAAGGTACATTAGGACCTAGGACTAGGGTAGGGAAATTTCCAGTTTTTTGTTTCCCACCCAGTTGACATAAAGGGTAGGTAAAAGGTAGTAATAAAATCAATATGTCTTGCAGCCCCTTTAAAAAAACCAAAAAAAATTGGATTTTGTTTGCAGACTGGCCCCAACACTCTCGAATTTTAACCACAAGAAAACATGCCTAACAAACCAAATGTGCCAGGGCATCATACAATTTACAAATGTATTAAAAGAGTAAAGTTGAACGATAGAATTTCAGCTTCATTTTGACATTCCTCGCGGGGCGAGTTTCCCTGCCCCTTACTATCTTATTACTGAATTTTTTTATATAGGAAAATACTTTTAAATTTTATAGAACAATATCTAAAAGCAAGTGTTTTTGTTTTTGCTAAAAGTGAGGGATTTTTTTCCTTTTGGGTGACCCCCACAGAAACAATGAAACTAAGGCTATATCTCTCCATGAGTTTTTTTTAAAACCCCTTCCAATGTGTAATTTTTTTTTTTGAAGAAAAGGATAATAGAAAGTTTACAGAAAGTTAAAAACCTTTCAAAGTTTAGCTTGCATAAGTTTTTTTTAAAAAATCGAAGTTTTTTGGAATTGTGAAGAAACAGCCTAAAAATAGCCAACCTATGTATAAAAATTAAAATAAACCTTTACAGCTTATTTTAATATAGTCCCTTTTCCTAAAATAATTTAATCAAACTAAACCAAATTAACCCAAAAAATAACTACTATACCTTTTAGTTTCCCGTTCATTACTCTTTTTTGTTATTTGTGCAATTTAAAAAAATTTTTACTAGTCCCTGGAAGGTAATTCTGTGAAAAATTTTAAATCTCGTTTTAAAATTCATATTTTTTTGGTCAATACATTTTTTGGGTGAAAAAAATTGGTTCTAGTTATTACATGCATCTTACTAAAATTTATCTGGGGTCCCATGTTTTGCCCTGTCTAGGCATGTATTTTGCGGGGTCGGAGCCCCCACCCAATTGAGGACAAGACAAGGATCTTTAAATTTTTGGAAGAAAATTTAGGGAAAGGGGAAGACAATGGCTATTTCAATAAAATTTGTTTTATCTGCCATTTTACATCGGGGAAAGTACTTTAATTTTAGTTGTTTTGGCGGTACTTCAAAGTTGTGCTAGCCCAGATGAGTGGCGGGGGGCGGGGGCTCACTTTAAGGGGTTCTGGCGGACCATTGCAGAGGAATATTTTTCTGTTGGGTCATTTCCCACTCTGGGGATGTACCATTAATCCCAAGGGTTCCCTGGTATCTTTAAGTTTGTGCTGCCCAGAAGTGGCGGGGGTCGGGGGGCTCATTTAAGGGGTTCGGCGGCACCATTTCAGAGGAAATTTGTTGGATGGCATTTTCCCACTCTGGGGATTATCATTCATTAAAAATGGTTCCATCGTTTTTCAATTTTTGCTAGCCGAAATTTGGCCCTTTTTTTTCCCCCTGGCGGCAAAAAAAAGCTGTATTTGTCTGGCATTGGGGCATTTTACTCGGGGGGGTATACCCCTGTAAAGTGGTTTTATTGGGGGATCTCCAAATCTATGCTACCCGAAAAAAAGGGCCCCTTTTGGGGCCCCGAGGCAAAACCCCTTCCCGGGAAGGCCCTTTCAAAACTCCAGTAATTGAGGATTCCCCCATACCCAAAAGGTCCTTTCCGGCAAGGCCCGGGGCGCCTTTAAACAACCCCTGAAGGAAATCCAGCCCACGCGCCCCGCGCCTCCCTAACACAAACATAACTCCCCGCCGCCCCCAAAAACCCACAAAACCTCGCTACAAAGGTTTTAAAAAGTTGCTCTGTCACTCATGCACCACCGCTTCATGGCGAGCCCGTAGGGGGCGGGGGAAGGGGGAAAAGACTCCATAAAAAGGCACAAAAACTTTTTTCATAGAAACAAAACAACATGGCGGCGGCGCGGGTTGTCTCCAGGGGGAGGGACAAATAAAAGTTCGTCAATACCTTCCCTTCTTTTTTAACTTTAAAGCCTAGACGCTTTTAAATTCCCCCATACCTATGGGAATCTTTAAAGGTGCCTTTTTTGACGGTTATACTACATAAACAGTGCGGAATTAAAATACAAGGTTGTTTTTATGAGTATTTTTTCCGTATACAAGTGAAGGACTATTATTCTTCCAAGGTACTGCACTGAAACTTAGTTTTCCCTTTATTTTTTTTCCCTTTTCCTTCTCCTTTTATTTTCAGGTCGCTATTGTTGTAATAAAAACAGCCATAATCTTTTGGGATGTATTTTTCTCGGTTTTTAAAAACCATCACAGTGTTTTGTCTTTAATTAATGTCGCTACCGAGATAACGTGAAGTCGCCATTTTTACGTTTTTTTGTTTTTTACAACTTGGTGGGGTTAATACTTACATTTTTACACCAGATTTCAGGAAAGTTAGAAGGGCTATCTGGAGAGTCTGGTCATTTGTGGGCTTCGTCTGTTCATTTAGGGCTTAAAAGAACAAAATTTCAAAAAAAAAACCGAGGGCGACCCACTAACCTACTACAGAAAGTCGCCCGCTAGTATTTTAACCCAACAGTTGAGTCGCCCACTCTGGGGAATTCAGGGAAATTTGAGGTAAGTAAAAAATCTAATAATTTGCTGCGGAAAATGCTTGGATATATAAAATTCCCCTTTCCCCAAAGTGAAATAAAATTCATTCAATTGGAAGATCTTGCAAATCTGTGTCCCGTCGCCCGAAAAGCATTGTTTACCGCGTCTCGCGCGAAGAAAAACTTGAGAAACAAAAAGCGCAAAAAGGATATTTGCAGATACAAAGCAAAACCGCTGAAAAAAGGGTAGATATACAATCATGATAAACTACTGGTAAATCTTTAGTGGGACATAAAAATCATAGTGATGTATAATTCGTAAATTTGGGGCCTGGCGACTTCACTGAAGGGGGCGACTTCACTGTACTACGGTAGCAAAAACCCGAGATTGGATACGTAGAAAAAGTAAAATCGCCACCTGCACTGCCTGTCCTGCAGTGATTTGCCAGGCGCTAAATCTTACAATTTTTAGCCCACACTGATTTTTTGGCCCCTTTAAAATGATACACAGTAGTTTATTAAAAGACTATAATTACCCGTTTCAGCGTTGTTTTTGCTTGTATCTGCGAGTATAGACGTTTCAAATTTCACTACGCGTTTTTTTTTCGGGCGACGACGACAGCGGTACGCACTCGAAATAAACACCCAGTGGGACCTACTGTTTTTACCACTTTGTAGATATTTTTGTAATTTTTTCATTTTTAAACCATAGTAGACCCGATGAAGACCAAAATGACAAGACCTCCAGAACCCCCTTTTAAATTTCCCGAAATCACATGTAGAAATGTAAATATAACCACCAACTCTGAAAAAGAAAAAAAGTTGTCCTGGGGATTAAATGTTATCTACGGTAACTGACTGACTTTTTTTCCATCTTTAGTTATTACCCTTTGTTTTCCTGGTTATTTTCCCTTTTCCCTCTTATTACTTTTATTTTTCCCTTTGGTTAATTTACCCATTTCACTAAAAATATCAAAACTTTCGTGACTTTTATAAATTTTTTTTTTTCCAACAATACAAAAAAAACCTGGGTTTTTTTCGCCTTTTTTTTCTTTTGGGGTAAAAAAACC
>JACEEZ010013138.1:15000-105000 GCA_016584305.1 Chionoecetes opilio | reverse complement strand
TCCCTCCCTCCTTCCCTCCTTCCCTCCACTATCTATTGTCCACATAATAAGCCACGTTATCCTTTAGGCAAGAGTCCCCCCATGTCCCTCCATCCTTCCCTCCATCCCTTCCTTCCCTCATCCTCCTACCTACCCACCTCCCTCCCTGTCCTCCTCTCCTCTTCCTTTCCTTCCCCCCCTGCCCTTCCCCCCCTGCCCTTCCCCTCCTCTTCCTTTCCTTCCCCCCCTGCCCTTCCCCCCCTCTTCCTTTCCTCCCCCCCCTGCCCTTCCCCTCCTCTTCCTTTCCTCCCCCCCCTGCCCTTCCCCTCCTCTTCCTTTCCTCCCCCCCCTGCCCTTCCCCTCCTCTTCCCTTCCTTCCTCCCTCCCCGGCCGGTCTGACCCTTTCTGGCATCCCTCCCTCCATCCCTCTCCCTCCCTCCATCTCCTTCCCTCTCCCTCCCTCCATCTCCTTCCCTCTCCCTCCCTCCCTCCATCTCCTTCCCTCTCCCTCCCTCCATCTCCTTCCCTCTCCCTCCCTCCCTTCATCTCCTTCCCTCTCCCTCCCTCCATCTCCTTCCCTCTCCCTCCCTCCATCTCCTTCCCTCCCCTTCCCTCCCTCTCCTTCACTCCTTGGGAAGGCTCGTGATTTATTTAATTGCGTTAAGTAGTTTTCCAGCCGCTTACCTGCATATTGTATTACATGAGAGTGGGGGAGCGGGAGGCGGTTCTCCCTCTCACCCTTCCTCCTCCATTGAACACGCCTGACTTGTCCACGGGGAGGGAGGGAAGGAGGGGGAGGGAGGGAAGAAGGGGAGAGGGAGAAGGGGGAAGAGGAGGAACGGGAGAGAGGGAGAGAGGGAGGGGGGAACGGAGGGTGACTAAATTTACGTAAGTCACAAGAGAGAGAGAGAGAGAGAGAGAGAGAGAGAGAGAGAGAGAGGAGAGAGAGAGAGAGGAGAGAGAGAGAGAGAGAGAGAGAGAGAGTGTCCCTAACTCGATCTTCTCTTCTTGTATCCTTTCTCCTCCATTTACATAACAAAAAAAACATATGAAGAGATGAAAGAGGAATGAAAAGAGAGATGAAGACATGAAAGAGTAATGATAAGAGAAAGAGGAAGGGGTGAAGAAGAGGAGAGCTAAGAGGGTGAAGAAGAGGAAGAGGAAGGGGTGAAGAAGAGGAGAGCTAAGAGGGTGAAGAAGAGGAAGAGGAGGGTGAAGAAGAGGAGAGCTAAGAGGGTGAAGAAGAGGAAGAGGAGGGTGAAGAAGAGGAGAGCTAAGAGGGTGAAGAAGAGGAAGAGGAGGGTGAAGAAGAGGAGAGCTAAGAGGGTGAAGAAGAGGAAGAGGAGGGTGAAGAAGAGGAGAGCTAAGAGGGTGAAGAAGAGGAAGAGGAAGGGGTGAAGAAGAGGAGAGCTAAGAGGGTGAAGAAGAGGAAGAGGAGGGTGAAGAAGAGGAGAGCTAAGAGGGTGAAGAAGAGAAAGAGGAGGGTGAAGAAGAGGAAGAGGAGGGTGAAGAAGATAAAGAGGAGGGTGAAGAAGAGGAAGAGGAGAGTGAAGAAGAGGAAGAGGAGGGTGAAGAAGAGGAAGAGGAGGGTGAAGAAGAGAAAGAGGAGGGTGAAGAAGAGAAAGAGGAGGGTGAAGAAGAGGAAGAGGAGGGTGAAGAAGAGAAAGAGGAGGGTGAAGAAGAGGAAGAGGAGGGTGAAGAAGAGGAGAGCTAAGAGGGTGAAGAAGAGAAAGAGGAGGGTGAAGAAGAGAAAGAGGAGGGTGAAGAAGAGGAAGAGGAGAGTGAAGAAGAGGAAGAGGAGGGTGAAGAAGAGGAAGAGGAGGGTGAAGAAGAGAAAGAGGAGGGTGAAGAAGAGAAAGAGGAGGGTGAAGAAGAGGAAGAGGAGGGTGACGAAGAGGAAGAGGAGGGTGAAGAAGAGGAAGAGGAGGGTGAAGAAGAGAAAGAGGAGGGTGAAGAAGAGGAAGAGGAGGGTGAAGAAGAGAAAGAGGAGGGTGAAGAAGAGAAAGAGGAGGGTGAAGAAGAGGAAGAGGAGGGTGAAGAAGAGAAAGAGGAGGGGGAAGAAGAGGAAGAGGAGGGTGAAGAAGAGGAGAGCTAAAAGGGTGAAGAAGAGAAAGAGGAGGGTGAAGAAGAGAAAGAGGAGGGTGAAGAAGAGGAAGAGGAGGAGGGTAAGAAGAGGAGAGATGAAGACAACACTAACATTACAAAGAAAAGTATATTCATCAGTATATAATTAATACGGTACATACCTGAAAGGAAAGAGAAGGCGTGTCTCATATTTGCATCTCTTCCTCTCTCTCTCTCTATCTCTCTTGTCTTTTTATTATCACACGTATTTTCTCGTTCTCTAATCTCGTATGTCTCCTGAAATGCCTCGTTACCGTCTATTTCTTCTCCTGTTACCATTAACCCCTTGAGGCCCAGAACGTAATTTCCATTGTAATTTGGGTACCATTAAACGATTTTTAGTGAATATAAGCAATATTTTAGATATATGACCTGTTTAGTATCCTTGTCCACTAGTTAATTTGGTATATTCAGTCACTTTACGTAATTTTATAGCTAACAATAGATAATTTTATATAGCAAAGGAAAGATCTGGGCGTGAAGGGGTTAATACAGTTCTATTTGATCTCATTTGTGGTGTTAATGTCTCACTAACTTTTCCGTTCGTCATCTGTTTTCACTATCAGTCTCGTGTCTGTATCGGATGACTGTTTATCTTTGTATCTCTTTTTCTCTCTTTATATCTCTCTTTATATATCTCTTTTTCTCTCTTTATATCTCTCTTTTTCTCTCTTTATATCTCTCTTTTTCTCTCTTTATATCTCTTTTTCTCTTTATATCTCTCTTTTTCTCTCTTTATATCTCTCTTTTTCTCTCTTTATATCTCTCTTTTTCTCTTTATATCTCTCTTTTTCTCTCTTTTTCTCTCTTTATATCTCTCTTTTTCTCTCTTTATATCTCTCTTTTTCTCTCTTTATATCTCTCTTTTTCTCTTTATATCTCGCTTTTTCTCTCTTTATATCTCTCTTTTTCTCTCTTTGTCTCTCTTTTTCTCTCTTTATATATCTCTCTTTTTTTCTCTTTATCTCGCTCTCTTTTTCTCTTGGTGATGACTTATTTCTTTTTTCAGTATGTCTTGTACTTCTAAGGTCAGTAATATCGAAATTTTATACTTCTTCTCCCTCACTTTTCAACGTGTTTCTCTGCCACTACTATACTTTTCCCTCTCTCTCTCTATCACTGTCGGTTTTTCTCTCTTCTCACAGTCGATATACGTAGTAAGTTTTCTTTTTTTTCTATTCTCTCTCTCTCTCTCTCTGTCGGCTTTTCTTTATCTCCTCACAGTCGATACGTAGCTAGTTTTTTTTTTTATTATTCTCTCTCTCTCTCTCTCTCTCTCTCTCTCTCTCTCTCTCTCTCTCTCTCTCTCGGTGTCTATAGCTTCAGTGATTGGCTCTATGTCCGTCTCTCACCCCGCGTCCTCATGGCCAGCTGGGTGGGGCCGCTGTGCAGAGAGTCAGGGCGCCGCGAGCAGCCGAAGTCACCAATGGATTCTAACCTAAATCACTGGATGGACACAGCCACGCACCCCTTCGTCGCGGTACACACAAGTCCTTCCTCCTTCTCCTCCCGCTAGACTCACACCTTCGTCAGGCAAACGACATGACACTATTATGAACTGCAGGTGACTCGCATTAATTCTTTTCCGTCTCTCTCTCTTACTTTTTTTCTTCAGAGTAGAGTATTGTGCGGAGGGTCGCCACGCACCTCCTTGCAGCCGTCACCACACACACCAACTGACTGGCTGCAGGTGCTGCCGCCACACCACCTCCACCACCACCACCACCATCGCCCTCTGGCCTCGGCTGCCCACCACCACCACCACCACCACCTCGCTCCACCCTCACATGAAGGGAAACATTAACTTTTCTCCCTCAAACGTAACACTTTGATGGTGTGTATCAGGCAGCACGCGGGAGGGGAAGGGCCAAAATGATACAAGGTTGCATACAAACGTCAAATAGAAGCGGTCAATTCTCCCCCCTTGCGGTGTAAAGAGGATTAAATTATTTTGGAGTGCGGTCAACGTGCTGTAATACATCATTATAGTACATCATTCTCCGCTCTGTGACATCATTCTGCGCTCTGTGACATCATTCTCCGCTCTGTGACATCATTCTGCGCTCTGTGACATCATTCTGCGCTCTGTGACATCATTCTGCGCTCTGTGACATCATTCTGCGCTCTGTAACATCAGGCTGCGCTCTGTGACATCAGGCTGCGCTCTGTGACATCAGGCTGCGCTCTGTGACATCAGGCTGCGCTCTGTGACATCATTCTCCGCTCTGTGACATCATTCTGCGCTCTGTGACATCATTCTCCGCTCTGTGACATCATTCTGCGCTCTGTGACATCATTCTGCGCTCTGTGACATCATTCTGCGCTCTGTGACATCATTCTGCGCTCTGTGACATCATTCTGCGCTCTGTGACATCAGGCTGCGCTCTGTGACATCAGGCTGCGCTCTGTGACATCAGGCTGCGCTCTGTGACATCAGGCTGCGCTCTGTGACATCATTCTGCGCTCTGTGACATCATTCTGCGCTCTGTGACATCATTCTGCGCTCTGTGACATCATTCTGCGCTCTGTGACATCATTCTGCGCTCTGTGACATCATTCTGCGCTCTGTGACATCAGGCTGCTACTTCTCCATATCAGAGCGCTTGTGTTTCCCCTTCGGCTAAGGTTTCGCCGTAGATTCATACTATAAACATGACAACATTGAAGTTGTTGAAACCTCCCGCTGTTATTCACTCGCTCACGGTCGTGTTACGTGCTGGACTCGTGATCGCCAGGTATTATAGGATCGGGTATTATTCTCATGATCGTGATTCTCGTATTCTCGGATTCGGAGTATTGCCGTGATCAGGTATTATTCTCCTGGAAAGAATTTAATTACAGCTCAAAGAGACCGACCTGTGCATGGGTAAGGCTGGGACCTCACGCACCACACACACCCATACTCTTATTCAACTGTATTACGCACTAATTATCATAGTTTTTTAGTTATTCAAGGAAAACGTGATTTAAAAAAAATACTTAATACCCTATATAATCACCCTATTAAAATTATCTATAATAATAGGGGTATATATAATATACCCCTAATAATCTCCTAAGAGACACTTCAATAAATTATGTGAATATAGCTGGCAGAAGTCTTTTAAAGTGACTTGGATGGAGTCGCTCAGTGGGAGGGAGAAGGGGGGAGGTGTTGGTAGGTTGGAAGAGAGATTGAACATGTAGGAGTATAACTTTGGGAATAAGGAGAATGAATTAGAAGAGAAGGGAGAAATGGGGAAAGTAGTTTAGTAAAAAGGAAAAGTAGTAGGAAAAAAAAGTAGTAGTAGTAGTAGTAGTAGTAGTAGTAGTAGTAGTAGTAGTAGTAGTAGTAGTAGTAGTAGTAGTAGTAGTAGAAGAAGTAGAAGACGAAAGAAAAGTATGTCCAAGGTAAACAGATGCACGGAGGAGGAGGAAGAGGAGGAGGGGGATGAAGGAGGAGGAAGAAGAAGCGGAGGAAGAGGAGAAGGAGGATAGCGAAAATTGCTGCAGTTCAGCCGCAGACTTTACAGGTAGGAAAAAGAGAACAAAAATATATAATACACAGCAAGCAAAAGAAAGACATAGTAAGGAAATCATTAATATCAGATAAATAAGAAATAGTAAAATTCACCAGGAGGGAAACATCGCGGGCTGTCACTCCTCCCTCACTCGCTAGCTATAAATTGCCAAAAAAAATTGAGTGCCAAAAATGTTTGAGTGCCAAAAGTTTTTGAGAGCCAAATTTATGGAGTGCCAAAAAATGTTGAGGGCCAAAAAATGTTGAGCCCAAACAATGAGTGCCAAAAAAAATTGAGTGCCAAAAATGTTTGAGTGCCAAAAAAATTGAGTGCCAAAAAATTGTGCCAAAAATGTTTAGTGTCAAAAATGTTTGAGTGCCAAAAATGTTTGAGTGCCAAAAAAAATTGAGCGTCAAAAATTTGTGTCAAAATTTTTTGAGTGCCAAAAAATTTTGAGTGCAAAAAAATTTCGATGCCATTGTTAGCTACATATCTAATTTCAAGTTCAAGTGAAACTTTCGTTTCAAGATCCCCAAGTCTGTGAAGAGTCCGCCTTTGGAAGTAACATACCTGCTCCTAACACAGTCAGTGACAATCAAGGCATAAAATCTCTTTACGTTTTGATCTATGATAGACATATAGACACATTGGAAGTTTCGACGGAGTTCGACGGTACTAGAGTACCTTGAATAACAGTTTTATCAAGAGACCCTAGACGCCGTCTAGGGTCTCTATAGGGTCTAGTAGACGGTACCGTCGAAACTTCCATTTTCCCCCGTCGAAACTTCCTGTAACCAATCACCCCCTGCAAAGGCTACACTCTAGACTTCTTTGGCCATCTATCACTAGCTTATCGCATTTACCACACTGTTCCTCTACCTACCTCTTCCGAAGACATTTGTTGTTGTTGAAGAGCAGTGATTCCGAAGACATTTGTTGTTGTTGAAGAGCAGTGATTCCGAAGACATTTCTTCCTGATCTTTCTTGTCTCCTTCCTGATCTTTCCTGTCATCTTCCTCACTCTGTTTTACTGTTTTTCCCTTTACTTTCGGCATAATTGATGATTATCCAAGACACCTACGTTTGATGCGTTTGTTTACACCGCTTCCCAGCTGACCACTGATGACGTCACGGGTCACGTCTGCCAGCCTTGAACTGCCATCAACCTATTTTTGTGTAGCTATGGTTAATATCTCCAAGTATTTAATTTGGTTCATCAAATTAACTATATCAATAACTTATCAATGGATAATTAGGCATATTTATCAGCCAAGTATATTGTATTCTTGTAGGACCGAGCATTGTGGATGGATATAATGGTGTGAGGGTTCTTGTGGAAGGTTTTAATGATGGGAAACGGGATAAATTTTGCACCCTCGTAATTCTCACTCTTGTATTATACCAATCATTACGGGTAAGAATAATGTCTTGATAATTATTTCGTTACAAGGGCTGGTAATTAAAGGCTTGTTCTTATGTTCTTATTAATGTTTTGAAAGAAGACAGAAACCAAGACCAAGACCCAGATCTTCAGCAACGGCATGGACGATGGATCCTTCAAATGACAACACTCGGACATGGGTAATATTACTGTTTATTGAAGTGTTTCTCCTACCACCATTCTCTTGTCAATGTTCAGGAGATGTGGCTGCCTGATGTGACGGTGTGTGCAGTGTTATGTGGTTGTGGATGTACCAGTGACAAGACTGTTTAATGACAGATACTGACGGATGACTGTCTAGCGCGGGTGCAGTCAGTTCGTACACAAGTTGTTTCGGTAAAATTCTAGAGTCCTTTCCCGCCCTTATTAGTGGGCTTTTTTCGGTATTATTCTAGTGTTTGCCCATACTCCCCCTCTCCCACAAAACAAGCTTGAGGACCTGGAGGAATGCGGGATATTTGGCTGGGGTACAAAATATGCGTCGCAACCACATAGTTTTTGAGTTAGGGGTGTTGTAAAAATTCCCTAGATCTAGGGAAAATTCTTTGGATTTCTTCTGAGTCCAGAGACGTGTGAACCTGACGATCCTCACATAATGATGACCCAAGTGTCGAGAACCCCCCCCCCCAACCCCTCGCTATAGGAGGTTAGGTTAGGTTAGATTTGGGTAGGTTAGGTTAGATTTGGGTAGGTTATATTTAGGTAGGTTAGGTTAGATTTGGTTAGGTTAGGTTAGATTTGGTTAGGTTAGGTTAGATTTGGTTAGGTTAGGTTAGCTTAGGTTAGATTTAGTTAGGTTAGCTTAGGTTAGATTTGGTTAGGTTAGTTTATCGGTGGGTCAAGCCCCCCGCTAGGTTAGGTTGATTTTTGTTAGGCAAATTTCTCCAGATTTAAGGAAATGACCCTAGATCTAGGGAATTCTACCCCCCTTACACAACTCTTAAATTACATGTTTCCGACGCATAATTTGTTCCCCATCTGAAAACCCCGCATTCCCACAGGTCCCCAAACTTGTTTGGGGGAAGTGGGAGAGTATGGGAAAACACAAAAAATTTACCCTTCTTTCCTCCAGACCTTCACGGATCCCTTCAGATACTATACCTCTAAAATGTTATTATAAAGTGGGGGGGAGAAAAAAAATAATTACTAACCTAACCTAACCTTACCAATAACCGGTATTATTCTAGTGTTTGCCCATACTCCCCCTCTCCCACAAAACAAGCTTGGGGACCTGGGGGGATGCGGGATATTTGGCTGGGGTACAAAATATGCGTCGCAACCACATAGTTTTTGAGTTAGGGGTGTTGAAAAAATTCTCTAGATTTAGGGAAAATTCATTGGATTTCTTCTGAGTCCAGAGATGTGTGAACCTGATGATCCTCACAGAAAAATGACCGAAGTGTCGAGAACCCCCCCAACCCCCCGCTAAGAGGTTAGGTTAGATTTGGTTAGGTTAGGGTAGGTTATATTTGGTTAGGTTAGCTTAGGTTAGGTTATCGGTGGGTCAAGCCCCCCGATAGGTTAGGTTAATTTTGGTTAGGCAAATTTCTCTAGATATAAGGAAATTACCCTAGATCTAGGGAATTTTACCCCCCCTACACAACTCTTTAATTATGTGTTTCCGACACATAATTTGTTCCCCACCCGAAAACCCCGCATTCCCACAGGTCCCCAAAGTTGTTCGGGGGAAGTTGGAGAGTATGGGCAAACACTAGAAATTTACCCAATAACCTCCTAGCGAGACCTATGGGCGAGAAAGAACTAGAGTTTTACCAAGTTAGGTTGAAAATAAATAAATTTGGCACTAAAAAAAATTTGGCACTAAAAAAATTGACACTAAAATTTTTGGCACTAAAAAAAATTGACACTCAAATTTGAGTGCCAACAAATTCAAAGTGCCAATTTTTTTTTAATGACATACTACATTTTTGAGTGCCAATTTTTTTTTTGAGTACCAAACATATTTGAGTGCCAAAAATGTAACTTTTGTTTTCTTTTGTATAACTACAATATGTGTACTAACATACACGGAATAGCTATACGTTACTTCATCCTGTGTTGCTTTATCTATGTAGTATGCTGTGTAAAAATATTTAAAAGAATGGTATATCTTTTCAAATCATTTTTTCCCTCTCTTCCCTTTGCTGGCAGCACTCTGGTAAAGATAAGAAAAAGTTTGCAGGAAGAAATACGTTACTTTTCTGGGGGTTTTCATAATACACCTTTTCACTCTCAAATTAGAACAACAGAACTTCAAAATAAAACGAATGAATTTCAAAATATAATAAATAATTTTATTCTTTTAATTTGAAATTCAATTATTTTAATTTGAAGTTCAGTTATTTTAATTTTAATTTCAGTTGTTTTGATATAAACTTCAGTTGCTTTAATTTAAACTTCAGTTGTTTTAATTTAAACTTCAGTTGTTTTTATTTAAACTTCAGTTGTTTTAATTTAAACTTCAGTTGTTTTAATTTAAACTTCAGTTGTTTTAATTTGAGATTCACTTGTTTTAATTTGAAGTTGAAATGCGATGAGTTGAAGATGAGTTTGGTAAAGCCACAAAGACCAAGGAGACATCCTGGCATTATAATCAGTGTTAGCTTAACAAGGCTTGGCCAGCTTCATATTTCCATTTTCCTGTAATATCTATATGCCCATCTCTGTTCCTGTTCCTATCCTCATTGCTATTCTCATGACCTTGCACTGCGGGTCACAGGCCATCCAGGACAGTGTGATGGAGGGCAGGATGCGCGGCGTGACCTTTGGCCTCGGCTCCATCATGCTCTTCCCCCAGCAGAAACACACCGCCTACACCTGTAAGAATGACATCATCCTTGTACATTTTGTTATTTCTATTAACCCCTTCATGCCCAGATCTTTCCTTTGCTATGATAAAATCGTCTATTGTTCGCCATAAAATTACGAAAAGTTACTAAACATACCAAATTAGCTAGTGGACAAGGATACGAAACAGGTCATATCTATAAAATATTGCTTATATCTATTAAAACCGTCCTCAAATTACAATGAAAATTACGTTACGGACCTCAAGGGGTTAATATTATAAGGTCTTAGCCCACTTACTAGTCATCGTGCCCTAGCATGTGCTCTGCTTCTATTTGTTTTTTTAAATGATGGTGTATCTATGGTTAACTTGAAGCAGCTGTGAGTAGTTGGCTAATTAGTGTGATGGTTGACTTATGGATAAAGTGGATAGGACACTTTTACTTGATACTAAATTATGAACTTATTTTTATGTGTATTTTCTAAGTAGTAGGTCACAGAAAATATCAGAATATCTTATGGTATGCCGGAGGAGATACAGACATGCACACATGTATATAATAGAGGAAAGGTCTTTATAACCTGTCATCATCTTCCTGCAGCATCTGAATCTGCTGCACAAATGACCACCGTGAAGCTGCACCAGTTGGAAACCTCCTCGTGGCTGTGGGGACGGCAGGCACGCAAGCTGATCAATGAGTCTGTGGGAACCTTTCTCTCCCTGCAGACGGCCGTGGCGGAGGCAGAGCCAGACCGCCGCAATGCCGTGCTGGTCAAGAAGTGTCGAGAGTATAGGTGAGTTGGGTTGAGTTATGTCTTGTATACTGTAAGTTCTTGGTGAGTTGAGTTATGTGTTTTATACTGTAAGGTCTTGGTGAGTTGAGCTATGTGTTTTATACTGTAAGTTCTTGGTGAGTTGAGTTATGTGTTTTATACTGTAAGTTCTTGGTGAGTTGAGTTATGTGTTTTATACTGTAAGTTCTTGGTGAGTTGAGCTATGTGTTTTATACTGTAAGTTCTTGGTGAGTTGAGTTATGTGTTTTATACTGTAAGTTCTTGGTGAGTTGGGTTATGTCTTATACTGTAAGTTCTTGGTGAGTTGAGTTATGCGTTTTATACTGTAAGTTCTTGGTGAGTTGAGTTATGGTTTTATACTGTAAGTTCTTGGTGAATTGAGCTATGTTTTTATACTGTAAGTTCTTGGTGAGTGAGTTATGTCTTTATACTGTAAGTTCTTGGTGAGTTGAGTTATGTGTTTTATACTGTAAGTTCTTGGTGAATTGAGCTATGTGTTTTATACTGTAAGTTCTTGGTGAGTGGAGTTATGTCTTTTATACTGTAAGTTCTTGGTGAGTTGAGTTATGTGTTTTATACTGTAAGTTCTTGGTGAGTTGAGTTATGTGTTTTATACTGTAAGTTCTTGGTGAGTTTAGTTATGTGTTTTATACTGTAAGTTCTTGGTGAGTTGAGTTATGTCTTATACTGTGAGTTCTTGGTGAGTTGAGTTATGTCTTTTATACTGTAAGTTCTTGGTGAGTTGAGTTATGTCTTATACTGTGAGTTCTTGGTGAGTTGAGTTATGTCTTGTATACTGTAAGTTCTTGGTGAGTTGAGTTGAGTTATGTCTTGTATACTGTAAGTTCTTGGTGAGTTGAGTTATGTCTTGTATAATGTAAGTTCTTGGTGAGTTGAGTTATGTCTTGTATAATGTAAGTTCTTGGTGAGTTGAGTTATGTGTTTTATACTGTAAGTTCTTGGTGAGTTGAGTTATGTGTTTTATACTGTAAGTTCTTGGTGAGTCGGGTTATGTGTTTTATACTGCAAGTTCTTGGTGAGTTGAGTTATGTGTTTTATACTGTAAGTTCTTGGTGAGTCGGGTTATGTGTTTTATACTGTAAGTTCTTGGTGAGTCGGGTTATGTGTTTTATACTGTAAGTTCTTGGTGAGTCGGGTTATGTGTTTTATACTGTAAGTTCTTGGTGAGTTGAGTTATGTGTTTTATACTGTAAGTTCTTGGTGAGTTGGGTTATGTGTTTTATACTGTAAGTTCTTGGTGAGTCGGGTTATGTCTTATACTGTGAGTTCTTGGTGAGTTAAGTTGAGTTATGTCTTGTATACTGTAAGTTCTTGGTGAGTTGAGTTATGTGTTTTATACTGTAAGTTCTTGGTGAGTCGGGTTATGTGTTTTATACTGTAAGTTCTTGGTGAGTTGAGTTATGTGTTTTATACTGTAAGTTCTTGGTGAGTTGAGTTATGTCTTATACTGTGATTTTTTGGTGAGTTGAGTTATGTCTTATACTGTGATTTTTTGGTGAGTTGAGTTATGTGTTTTATACTGTAAGTTCTTGGTGAGTTGAGTTATGTCTTATACTGTGATTTTTTGGTGAGTTGAGTTATGTCTTTTATACTGTAAGTTCTTGGTGAGTTGAGTTATGTCTTTTATACTGTAAGTTCTTGGTGAGTTGGTTATGTCTTTTATACTGTAAGTTCTTGGTGAGTTGGGTTATGTGTTTTATACTGTAAGTTCTTGGTGAGTTGGGTTATGTCTTTTATACTGTAAGTTCTTGGTGAGTTGAGTTATGTCTTATTCTGTGAGTTTTTGGTGAGTTGAGTGGAGTTATGTCTTATACTGTATATTCTTGGGTATGCGGGAGTTCCTATCCACAGACAAGACCATTATATCAACTCATTGGCCTTCAGCTTTTTAAACTTCCCTAAAATATTACCTCTACAGTGTTTTGTTTTTTCGCATGTAGGCTATTATTATTTTTTTCTTTGAGGGTCAGGTGGTTGACCCTGCACATCCTGGAGGGTATGGAGTGAGACCAGCTATTCACTATTCAACTATCCGTAGACCTCAAACAGTAGTCAAGAATAATGACACTGATCAATCTTGTCACGGCAGGTCCATCATTCAGGCCTGCCAGCAAGAAACAGAAAACCTGCAGCCGGGAGATGAGGCGGAGGAGGGAGGCACAGACCCATCAGCACACGACGACTTTACTGCCCTGCAAGACATTCTGTACAAAATGGAGCTTATTCTGAGTTTAGTTGAGCTGCTCTTCATTGACACCATGTCAGGTGAGGATGAGAAGGCATGATGGGGCTTGATTCATGACTGGTATTTACTGATGATGTTCAGGTCTTCTCTTTTTCCGGTAAATTTCCAGATGAACACCGAACTTCCTTTGGTGGACGAAACTATTTTTTTTCTGGTGAGTTTTGATGTGTTTTGAATTAATCTGCTAACCGTTTCTGTCGCAAATCACTTTTTTTTATATATTTTTAGTGATTTGCAACAAAAATGACAAAAAAACAAATTGAACCTAACCGACCCTATACCTAACATAACCTTTACCTAACCTAACCTATACCTAACCTAACCTAACCTTTACCTAACTAGAAAAAAGAAAAAAATTGCGACAGAAACAGTTAGCAGATTAATTCAAAACATCAAAACTCACCAGAAAAAATGAGTTTCGTCCACCAAAGTGAATTCGGTGTCAAACTGGAATAACCCTTTTTTTCTTCTGAATGAACAGTGTTTTGATCTAGATATTAAACAACCATATAATATTTTGTTATAGACTTTAAGTATCATATTTTGGGTTGTTATATTAATTATAAAGTATGCTAATGAATATTAATAGAATATTCTGATGTTGAAAAATTAAATATAGACTAGATACATTTTTCCCTTTGAGAATAGTCTGGAAAATGGAGGTGCGTCTCATACACAAGTAAATATCTGATACTCAGTGTATATAGGATTTATTGTAGCTATAAGGTATTTGTGAGAACAAACTGCTGTGGGTATTGTATAATGGGTATAACGGCCCTTCACCTATAACATCAGAGGTGTCACTATAAAAATCCAGCCTGCGCCAACCAACGGGCGGAGGGCCAACCATCCGTCCCTCCAGACTGATATAATAAATAGCCTACTGCCGCTATAGGCTTCAACATAAAAAAAGAAAAAAGAATAAATAATAATATTAACCCCTTCACGCCCAGATCTTTCCTTTGCTATAAAAAATTGTATGTTGTCGAGCCATAAAATAACGAAAAGTCACTTAATATACCAATTTAGTTAGTCGACAAGGATACGAAACAGGTCATATCTATTACATATTGCTTATATTCCCTAAAAATTGTCTAATGGTACCCAAATTACAATGGAAATTACGTTCTGGGCTTCAAGGGGTTAATGCCATCCCACACGTTTGGGAGAAGGCCTAGTGTATGGGGAGATAAATGAATGAATTGATATGATAGGCTGGCTCAATTTTCAGAAGGCCATCTGTTAAACCAGCTGGTGAAGTGGATCCAACAGCACTTCCCCCAGCACGAGAGGAAGAAGAGCCTGGTGCTGCAGAGTGACCGGCCACACCTACACCCGGACTACTGGAATGTGGTGAGTCATCCTCCTCATCCTCCAACACTCCCATCCTCCATCCTGTACCCACTATCCTCATCCACCTTAAAGACATCCTCCTCATCCTCCAACACTCCCATCCTCCCTCCTGTACCCACTATCCTCATCCACCTTAAAGACATCCTCCTCATCCTCCAACACTCCCATCCTCCCTCCTGTACTCACTATCCTCATCCACCTTAAAGACATCCTCCTCATCCTCCAACACTCCCATCCTGTACCCACTATCCTCATCCACCTTAAAGACATCCTCCTCATCCTCCAACACTCCCATCCTGTACCCACTATCCTCATCCACCTTAAAGACATCCTCCTCATCCTCCAACACTCCCATCCTCCATCCTGTACCCACTATCCTCATCCACCTTAAAGACATCCTCCTCATCCTCCAACACTCCCATCCTCCCTCCTGTACTCACTATCCTCATCCACCTTAAAGACATCCTCCTCATCCTCCAACACTCCCATCCTGTACCCACTATCCTCATCCACCTTAAAGACATCCTCCTCATCCTCCAACACTCCCATCCTCCCTCCTGTACCCACTATTCTCATCCACCTTAAAGACATCCTCCTCATCCTCCAACACTCCCATCCTCCATCCTGTACCCACTATCCTCATCCACCTTAAAGACATCCTCCTCATCCTCCAACACTCCCATCCTCCCTTCTGTACCCACTATCCTCATCCATCTTAAAGACATACTCCTCATCCTCCAACACTCCCATCCTCCATCCTGTACCCACTATCCTCATCCACCTTAAAGACATCCTCCTCATCCTCCAACACTCCCATCCTCCCTTCTGTACCCACTATCCACATCCACCTTAAAGACATACTCCTCATCCTCCAACACTCCCATCCTCCCTCCTGTACCCACTATCCTCATCCACCTTAAAGACATACTCCTCATCCTCCAACACTCCCATCCTCCATCCTGTACCCACTATCCTCATCCACTTTAAAGACATCCTCCTCATCCTCCAACACTCCCATCCTCCCTTCTGTACCCACTATCATCATCCACTTTAAAGACATCCTCCTCATCCTCCAACACTCCCATCCTCCATCCTGTACCCACTATCCTCATCCACCTTAAAGACATACTCCTCATCCTCCAACACTCCCATCCTCCATCCTGTACCCACTATCCTCATCCACCTTAAAGACATACTCCTCATCCTCCAACACTCCCATCCTCCCTCCTGTACCCACTATCCACATCCACTTTAAAGACATCCTCCTCATCCTCCAACACTCCCATCCTCCATCCTGTACCCACTATTCTCATCCACCTTAAAGACATACTCCTCATCCTCCAACACTCCCATCCTCCCTTCTGTACCCACTATCATCATCCACTTTAAAGACATACTCCTCATCCTCCAACACTCCCATCCTCCCTTCTGTACCCACTATCCTCATCCACCTTAAAGACATACTCCTCATCCTCCAACACTCCCATCCTCCCTTCTGTACCCACTATCATCATCCACTTTAAAGACATCCTCCTCATCCTCCAACACTCCCATCCTCCATCCTGTACCCACTATCCTCATCCACCTTAAAGACATCCTCCTCATCCTCCAACACTCCCATCCTCCCTTCTGTACCCACTATCCACATCCACCTTAAAGACATACTCCTCATCCTCCAACACTCCCATCCTCCCTCCTGTACCCACTATCCTCATCCACCTTAAAGACATACTCCTCATCCTCCAACACTCCCATCCTCCATCCTGTACCCACTATCCTCATCCACTTTAAAGACATCCTCCTCATCCTCCAACACTCCCATCCTCCCTTCTGTACCCACTATCATCATCCACTTTAAAGACATCCTCCTCATCCTCCAACACTCCCATCCTCCATCCTGTACCCACTATCATCATCCACCTTAAAGACATACTCCTCATCCTCCAACACTCCCATCCTCCCTTCTGTACCCACTATCATCATCCACCTTAAAGACATACTCCTCATCCTTCAACACTCCCATCCTCCATCCTGTACCCACTATCCTCATCCACCTTAAAGACATACTCCTCATCCTCCAACACTCCCATCCTCCCTTCTGTACCCACTATCCTCATCCACCTTAAAGACATACTCCTCATCCTCCAACACTCCCATCCTCCCTTCTGTACCCACTATTCTCATCCACCTTAAAGACATACTCCTCATCCTCCAACACTCCCATCCTCCCTTCTGTACCCACTATCATCATCCACTTTAAAGACATACTCCTCATCCTCCAACACTCCCATCCTCCCTTCTGTATCCACTATCATCATCCACTTTAAAGACATCCTCCTCATCCTCCATCCTGTACCCACTATTCTCATCCACTATAAAGACATCCTTCCCTCCCTCCCTCCCACTCCTCCATGTCTGCAGTAAATCCTTTCCTTCCCATAATATTTCATCCTCACACAACCCTCTCACACCCTTTTCTCAGTGTATTTATATTTAATTACATCAGTGAGTTGTGATTTGCGTGCTTTTATTAAGGAAATCATGTATAAAGTAGAAAGTAGGACATTCAAAAATTTTAATCATTCATCACACACTTAAGGTTACTAGATCCCTTCACTCCTCCTTATATAGTCTTGAGGCATTCGTGAGGCGTGGAGACAAGTGACTGAGTGGTTTTCAAGGGAGTGAGTCAGTGAGTGGGTTTTCAAAGGAGTGAGTGTTTTTCAAGGGAGTGAGTCAGTGAGTGTTTTTCAAGTGACTGAGTGGTTTTCAAGGGAGTGAGTCAGTGAGTGGGTTTTCAAAGGAGTGAGTCAGTGAGTTTTCAAGGGAGTGAGTGGTTTTCAAGGGAGTGAGTGGTTTTCAAGGGAGTGAGTGGTTTTCAAGGAAGTGAGTGGTTTTCAAGGGAGTGAGTGGTTTTCAAGGGAGTGAGTGTTTTTCAAGGGAGTGAGTGGTTTTCAAGGGAGTGAGTGGTTTTCAAGGGAGTGAGTGGTTTTCAAGGGAGTGAGTGGTTTTCAAAGGAGTGAGTGGTTTTCAAGGGAGTGAGTGGTTTTCAAGGGAGTGAGTGGTTTTCAAAGGAGTGAGTGTTTTTCAAGGGAGTGAGTGGTTTTCAAGGGAGTGAGTGGTTTTCAAAGGAGTGAGTGTTTTTCAAGGGAGTGAGTGGTTTTCAAGGGAGTGAGTGGTTTTCAAGGGAGTGAGTGGTTTTCAAGGAAGTGAGTGTTTTTCAAAGGAGTGAGTGGTTTTCAAGGGAGTGAGTGGTTTTCAAGGGAGTGAGTGGTTTTCAAGGGAGTGAGTGTTTTTCAAAGGAGTGAGTGGTTTTCAAGGGAGTGAGTGGTTTTCAAGGGAGTGTGTGTTTTTCAAGGGAGTGAGTGGTTTTCAAGGGAGTGAGTGGTTTTCAAAGGAGTGAGTGGTTTTCAAGGGAGTGAGTGTTTTTCAAAGGAGTGAGTGTTTTTCAAAGGAGTGAGTGTTTTTCAAGGGAGTGAGTGGTTTTCAAGGGAGTGAGTGGTTTTCAAAGGAGTGAGTGGTTTTCAAGGGAGTGAGTGGTTTTCAAGGGAGTGAGTGTTTTTCAAAGGAGTGAGTGGTTTTCAAGGGAGTGAGGGGTTTTCAAGGGAGTGAGTGGTTTTCAAGGAAGTGAGTGGTTTTCAAGGGAGTGAGTGGTTTTCAAAGGAGTGAGTGGTTTTCAAGGAAGTGAGTGGTTTTCAAGGGAGTGAGTGTTTTTCAAAGGAGTGAGTGGTTTTCAAGGGAGTGAGTGGTTTTCAAGGGAGTGAGTGGTTTTCAAGGGAGTGAGTGGTTTTCAAGGGAGTGAGTGTTTTTCAAAGGAGTGAGTGGTTTTCAAGGGAGTGAGTGGTTTTCAAGGGAGTGAGTGTTTTTCAAAGGAGTGAGTGGTTTTCAAAGGAGTGAGTGGTTTTCAAGGAAGTGAGTGGTTTTCAAGGGAGTGAGTGGTTTTCAAGGGAGTGAGTGTTTTTCAAAGGAGTGAGTGGTTTTCAAGGGAGTGAGTGGTTTTCAAGGGAGTGAGTGGTTTTCAAGGGAGTGAGTGGTTTTCAAAGGAGTGAGTGGTTTTCAAGGGAGTGAGTGGTTTTCAAAGGAGTGTGTGGTTTTCAAGGAAGTGAGTGGTTTTCAAGGGAGTGAGTGTTTTTCAAAGGAGTGAGTGGTTTTCAAGGGAGTGAGTGGTTTTCAAGGGAGTGAGTGTTTTTCAAAGGAGTGAGTGGTTTTCAAGGGAGTGAGTGGTTTTCAAGGGAGTGAGTGGTTTTCAAGGGAGTGAGTGTTTTTCAAAGGAGTGAGTGGTTTTCAAGGGAGTGAGGGGTTTTCAAGGGAGTGAGTGGTTTTCAAGGAAGTGAGTGGTTTTCAAGGGAGTGAGTGGTTTTCAAAGGAGTGAGTGGTTTTCAAGGAAGTGAGTGGTTTTCAAGGGAGTGAGTGGTTTTCAAAGGAGTGAGTGGTTTTCAAGGGAGTGAGTGGTTTTCAAGGGAGTGAGTGGTTTTCAAGGGAGTGAGTGTTTTTCAAAGGAGTGAGTGGTTTTCAAGGGAGTGAGTGGTTTTCAAGGGAGTGAGTGTTTTTCAAAGGAGTGAGTGGTTTTCAAAGGAGTGAGTGGTTTTCAAGGAAGTGAGTGTTTTTCAAGGGAGTGAGTGGTTTTCAAGGGAGTGAGTGTTTTTCAAAGGAGTGAGTGGTTTTCAAGGGAGTGAGTGGTTTTCAAGGGAGTGAGTGGTTTTCAAGGGAGTGAGTGGTTTTCAAAGGAGTGAGTGGTTTTCAAGGGAGTGAGTGGTTTTCAAAGGAGTGAGTGGTTTTCAAGGAAGTGAGTGGTTTTCAAGGGAGTGAGTGTTTTTCAAAGGAGTGAGTGGTTTTCAAGGGAGTGGGTGGTTTTCAAGGGAGTGAGTGTTTTTCAAAGGAGTGAGTGGTTTTCAAGGGAGTGAGTGTTTTTCAAAGGAGTGAGTGGTTTTCAAGGGAGTGAGTGGTTTTCAAGGGAGTGGGTGGTTTTCAAGGGAGTGAGTGGTTTTCAAGGGAGTGAGTGTTTTTCAAAGGAGTGAGTGGTTTTCAAGGCAGTGAGTGGTTTTCAAGGGAGTGAGTGGTTTTCAAGGGAGTGAGTGGTTTTCAAGGGTGTGAGTGGTTTTCAAGGGAGTGAGTGGTTTTCAAGGGAGTGAGTGGTTTTCAAGGGAGTGAGTGGTTTTCAAGGGAGTGAGTGTTTTTCAAAGGAGTGAGTAGTTTTCAAGGGAGTGAGTGGTTTTCAAGGGAGTGAGTGGTTTTCAAGGGAGTGAGTGGTTTTCAATGGAGTTTAGTGGTTTTCAAGGGAGTGGGTGGTTTTCAAGGGAGTGAGTGGTTTTCAAGGGAGTGAGTGGTTTTCAAGGGAGTGGGTGGTTTTCAAGGGAGTGAGTGGTTTTCAAAGGAGTGAGTGGTTTTCAAGGGAGTGAGTGGTTTTCAAGGGAGTGAGTGGTTTTCAAGGGAGTGAGTGGTTTTCAAGGGAGTGAGTGGTTTTCAAGGGAGTGGGTGGTTTTCAAGGGAGTGAGTGGTTTTCAAGGGAGTGAGTGGTTTTCAAGGGAGTGAGTGTTTTTCAAAGGAGTGAGTAGTTTTCAAGGGTGTGAGTGGTTTTCAAGGGAGTGAGTGGTTTTCAAGGGAGTGAGTGTTTTTCAAGGGAGTGAGTGTTTTTCAAAGGAGTGGGTGGTTTTCAAGGGAGTGAGTGTTTTTCAAAGGAGTGGGTGGTTTTCAAGGAAGTGAGTGGTTTTCAAGGGAGTGAGTGTTTTTCAAAGGAGTGAGTGTTTTTCAAAGGAGTGAGTGGTTTTCAAGGGAGTGAGTGAGTGGTTTTCAAGGGAGCGAGTGTTTTTCAAGGGAGTGAGTGGTTTTCAAGGAAGTGAGTGGTTTTCAAGGGAGTGAGTGTTTTTCAAGGGAGTGAGTGTTTTTCAAGGGAGTGAGTGGGTTTTCAAGGGAGTGAGTGTTTTTCAAAGGAGTGAGTGGTTTTCAAGGGAGTGAGTGTTTTTCAAGGGAGTGAGTGTTTTTCAAAGGAGTGAGTGGTTTTCAAGGGAGTGAGTGGTTTTCAAGGGAGTGAGTGGTTTTCAAGGGAGTGAGGGTTTTTCAAAAGAGTGAGTGGTTTTCAAAGGAGTGAGTGTTTTCCAAGGGAGTGAGTGTTTTTCAAGGGAGTGAGTGTTTTTCAAGGGAGTGAGTGTTTTTCAAGGGAGTGAGTGGTTTTCAAGGGAGTGAGTGGTTTTCAAGGGAGTGAGTCAGTGAGTGGGTTTTTAAAGGAGTGAGTGTTTTTCAAGGGAGTGAGTGGTTTTCAAGGGAGTGAGTGGTTTTCAAAGGAGTGAGTGGTTTTCAAGGGCTTGGTGTCCTCATCAGGTGTACGGGTCAGTGCTGCAGGGAAGGCTGGAGGACGCTCGACTCATGCTCTCCAACCACCCCAGCGCCGACACCGACCCCTTCCTCTCCATCGACGAACTGCTGCGGAAGATGCCAGTTTTTCAGGTGTGTGTCGGGGTGAGGCGTGGAATATCTGGGAATACATATATACGTGGAATATGTGGCATGTATATATATTCCCTTTCTATCAGGTGTATGGAGGAGTGTCGGTGGGGGACTTTGAGGCGCGCTGGCAACACTGGCAGAGCGAATGTGAGCGCCGGCTGGAGGAAGGATTCTTTGCCGGCTCCCATCATCTGCGTGACATCTGCAAGGTACTATACTCGTCGCATGTTAAGCTGGCGAAAACTGGGCCCCCTCACTCCCCCCTTCTGAATTCACAGGATTGGCCGAGGTGTTGGGTGTTGGAGCTTTAGGGCGGAACTTGGGAGTAAGGCATTCTCACCCAACACACAACACCTCAGCCAATCCCGTGCGTTGGGAAGGGGAGAGTGAAGGGGACACATTTTCACCAGCTTAACTTGCGGCGACTATACTGTGTTCCTGTTTCTGTGTTCTTATCTAATTGTACTTCATAGGAATGAGTCAAACCTGTTGAGTCCTGTCTTTTATAACTGTTCTATATTTGCCTTTTACCCCTTGAGACCCAGAACGTAATTTCCATTGTTATTTGGCAACCTTTAGACAATTTTTAGTGAATATAAGCAATATTTTATAGATATGACCTGTTTAGTATACTTATCGACTAACTAATTTGATGTATTCAGTTACTTTTTGTAATTTTATGGCTCGACAACATACATTTTTTTATTGCAGAGGAAATATCTGGGCGTGAAGGTGTTAAAGCTGTATGGTATTAGCACAAGAATGATAAGTTAGAAAATAGTGTCTAGTGCTAAGCTACCAATGCTTCCCCCTGTTGCATGCTCCAATGTTACATTCGTGTCGGCAGATCTTGTGTGGCGACCTGGAGGCCATATCCAAGCACATGAATCTGATGGACACTTGGTACCACTTGATGGTGTCCACGCTACTCTTCAGCAAGCCCGTCATCAAGCTGTTCCACCTGTCCACCGCCAGTCAGGACGCCATCGTGCGCATGCAGGACCACCAGGTCATCACGGCCCTGGACCACGTGCTGCTGGCGGCCATGGAGGCGGACATGTACCAGGTGGGTGTGTAGTACCAGTACAGTACACTCATAGGGTGGAAAGATTTTTTTTTTTTTTTTTTTTTTTTTTTAAGACATTACAAAGGACTTTTTTTTTTTTTGACCTTACAAAGGACTTTTTATTTTGTTTAGACATTACAAAGGACTTTTTTTTTTTGACCTTACAAAGGACTGAATTTTTTTTTTAGACCAAATGACTTTTTTTGCCATTACAAAGGACTTAATTTTTTTAGACATTACAAAGGACCTTTTTTTTTTTACATTACAAAGAACTTTTTTTTTTTTTAGTCATTACAAAGGCCTATTTTTTTTAGCCATTACAAAGGACTTTTTTTTTTAACATTATAAAGGTCTTTTTTTTAGACATTATAAAGGTTTTTTTTTAGACAACAAAGATCTTTTTTTTTTTTAGACATAACAAAGGTCTTTTTTTTTTTAGACATTACAAAGGTCTTTTGGTTAATATGGAGGAGAGTTTCACGTTCGTTTTCAGAGACACCAACTACTTTTTCTTGGCCTACAATAGGTGCTTGTTCTAATGGTGCTAGTTTTATTTTGCGCTAACCAAAAAAAAAAAAAAGGTTAGGTTAGGTTTCTTTAAAACCTGTAAGGTTAGTTTAGGTTAGGTTAGGTTAGGTTAGGTTTCATTAAAACATAAGGTTAGGTTAGGTTTCTTTCTTTTTTCCATTTTTTTTTTTTTTTTTTTTTTTTTTTTTTTTGGGTTTGCGCAAAATAAAACAAGCACCATTAGAACAAGCACCTATTGTAGGCCAAGAAAAAGTAGTTGGTGTCTCTGAAAACGAACGTGAAACTCTCCTCCATAATTACCGGTCTTTTTTTTAGACATTACAAAGGTATTTTTTTTAGACATTACAAAAGTATTTTTTTTTTCAGACAACAAAGGTCTTTTTGTTAGACATTACAAAGGTATTTTTTTTTAGACATTACAAAGGTATTTTTTTTTAGACATTACAAAGGTATTTTTTTGTAGACATTACAAAGGTATTTTTTTGTAGACATTACAAAGGTATTTTTTTGTAGACATTATTACAAAGGTATTTTTTTTAGACAAAGGTATTTTTTTTTAAGACATTACGAAGGTATTTTTTTTTTAAGACATTACGAAGGTCTTTTTTTTACATTACAAAGGTCTTTTTTTTTTTTAACATTGCAAAGGACTATTATTATATATATATTTTTTTTTTTTAAATCACAATAGACTTTAAAAAAGATTACATCACAGGAGCAGCACAGTGACAGGGTACAGACATTACAAAGGTCTTTTATTCTCTCTTTTTTTTTTTCCCGTTTTTTTCTTCTTTTCATTCGACTCTTATCATAAAATTATTTCTTATTATTTTTCTCCCCATCGTCATCCATCAGTTTTTCCCATCACCAAACATTAATTTCTCTTCCTTTTCCTCTTCTTTCATACCCCATTTTCCTTCTCTTCCTCCTCTTTCATATCCACGTCTTCCCTCCTCTCCTATTACCTTCCTTCCTTCCTTTACTTTACCTTTACTTACTTTACTTACTCAGGAGGTCAATGCGGAGTCTATTAGGGTTTTTAAAAGAGTCTGGATAATTTCATGGATGGGGAAGAGAGGTGGATGTAGGTAGAGTTAAGTAACAGGAACTACCTCGTGTAGGTCTCGCGGCCTCTTGTAGCTTCCTTATTTTCTTATGTTCTTATGTTTTCATGCGGTGACGTGTCTTGTACAGGTTGTGAAGGAGTGTCAGCAGGTGATGGACAACCCTTGGTTCACCACACACCTCACCGACCTCCTCTACCACACCGTCCACCACAAGGGCAAGCAACAGTGAGTCACCCAAAGACCAGTGACCAAGTATGCTGCTCTTAACCCCTTCACGCCCAGATCTTTCCTTGGCTATAATAAATTGTCTGTTGTCGAGCCATAAAATTACAAAAAGTAACTAAAAACTAAATAAACCAAATTAGCGAGTGGATAAGGATACTAAACAGGTCATATCTATAAAAACAATGCTTATATTCACTAAAAATCATCTAATGGGGGTCAAATTTCAATGGAAATTACGTTCTTGGCCTCAAGGGGTTAAGCCTGTACATACATGGTCCAACATCTATGTGTGTAGTAGAACAGGATGCTTACAGATCTTAGTGAAAAAAAAAATAAAAGCGAGTGATTGAATGGAGTGAACAAGTTGAGAGAATGGAGAACGAGGGATATGGTGTGTTTTACATGTTTTAATCTTAACAGGTTACAGGAACTACCACGTATAGGTCTCACAGCCTCTTGTAACTTCCATATTTTCTTATGTTCTTCTTATGTTAACCCCTTCACACCCAGATCTTTCCTTTGCTATATAAAATCGTCTGTTTATCCATAAAATTACAAAAAGTGACTGAATATACCAAACTAACTAGTGGACAAGTATACTAAACAGGTCATATCTCTAAAATATTGCTTACATTCACTAAAATTGTCTAATGGTACCCAAATTACAATGGAAATTACGTTCTAGGCCTAAAGGGGTGAATAGATGATAATAGGAAACTGATTGTAGACAGAAGTATAAACGCCAGAATGGCTTGTGTCTGTGCCTCCCTCAGAGTAATGCCACCACTAAGGGAGTGTTTGCTGCTGGACTACGCTGAGCTGCTGGCCGGCCATACCAGCTTGTGGCAGGTGGGCCTTCTGTACCTGGACCACTGTGGCCCCCGGGGCATGGCCATGGCCCAGGAGGTGCTGCAGCGGCACCCCATCACCAGTGACACGTGTGCCCAGAAGATCGTGCAGATGGCTAGTGACCGGGACTTTGACGGAGTGGGTGAGTACTGATGCATGACACACATTGCTTAAAAAAATCAGCTAGAAGATGCTTTCATACATCTGCCTATCTTGTACTTTGCATGTAATATTTAACTGATTTAATATTGATAGTTTATTTGTAATGTTTTTGATGTGATTCTGTCATCTGAGCTGGACTTTGATGGGTCAATAGAGCATGCATCCGGGTTTGAACTAGATTCAAGGTTATGTTCATCTCTTTTGAGACTATCTTTGTGTTGGCAGTTGTGAGTGTGTGTCGTGTGATGGGGCGCCAGGCACTCTCCCAGGGGCGCCTCGGAGCTGCCATCTGGTGGGGCGTGCGGTCAAAGGATGCAGCTTTCACCTCACATCTGGCACATCAAGTAAGGCCCCTACACTACAGCATGCAGTATTCCATCACTATGCTGTTGTGTAATGAACATAAATACATCAGAAACCGTAAAGCCAATCGGTATACCTTTTGGCTCTACGGTTTCTGATGTATTTATGTTCATTACAATACAATGGCGATACGTTCCTGAAAACCCAATCCTAAAGCGATCTATAGCATACAAAATTTAGGGTTTAAGGGGATTGATAGGGATGTGTTTCTAGACCTGAACTATCTAGGTACCGTCAATAACACTTAAGTCGCCACTGCAGTAATGTCGCCAGGTGCCATATATTATGAATTTTAGCATCCCTGCAGATTTGTATGTGCCATTAAAGAGACATACACTGTTGTTTATATTATGTACATGTCTTTAGTTTCACATACAATTATGTAGTGATACTAAAATTCGTAATATTCGCCTGTAAAATACACCTGGCAACATTAGTGCAGTGGCGACTAGTGTTATTGACGGTAAGTATCCTAATCTTATTTATTTATTTTTTCCGACTGTATCCTTTATGTGGAATGCCTGACTAGTAGTACCAAAGCACAAATGACACCCATCCTCTTTAATTAATGATCATCAAGAGGAAATATTATACAAAACTGATTTACAGATTCTCCACAAGTACATATCTGACGGGCAGTTTGAGTCCTCGGCCCTGCTGGACAACCTGGGCCCCGCCATGCTGCTGTCCGACGCACTCACATTCCTCGGTGAGCACCCTACACTATGAATTAACCCCTTCATCTCCAGATCTTTCCTTTGCAATATAAAATCATCGGTTGTTAGCCATAAAATTGCGAAAAGTAACTTATATATATCAAAGTAGTTAGTGGATAAGGTATCAGATAGTCAATGAATCATGAATGTATTTATTCAAAATATCTTATGTTGTTCCATATATATGTTCTTCCCATGTATTCCTAGTTATGTAGACACCTCAGACAGACACTTTGCATGCCTTCACTGACGCCGTGTTTACCGCTGCAGGGAAGTACCGGGAGTTCCACGTCATGTACCAGGAGGGTCGCTACGAAGAGGCGGCGGCACTCCTCGTCTCCCTCATCTCGTCCAGACTGGCACCTGAGTAGTGAGTTAAGAGTTTGTGTGTCTCTATATTATGTATTGGTGGGTGTACCTAGCAGTGAGGTAGCTAGGTATCTATCAGTGGGGGGACACCCGGGGGGCACTATGGCAAGCGAAGCTCAGGGGCATTCTGATGCCACATAGAAGGGTATTAGGGCACATCATCACGTCAGTCACAGGTCCAAGCAGATTTACGGTAGCCACGGCCAGTGGGGGGGAGGGGGGGGCCACGTGCTCCCCCGTAGCTACGCCACTGGCTATAGCTGATTTCTAAGGTAGAAAGATAACGAGGCAACAACCATTACTGTACAAGGAGGACTAAACAACCTCAAATCACAGGTAAGCACTCACTCCGTCCCTCCCTCTCCCACTCACAGTGGCGCCGCCAGGAAATTTTGCCTGGGGTGGCCCAGGGTGGACACAGATCTAGTGTGGGGTGGCCGTGGCATAGCCATTAAATAGAAATGGTTGAATTTTCATTAGTCCTCTGACTCAGATCTGAGGTGGCCAATGAGATTTCAGGGGTGGCCGTGGCCACTCCCTAGATCCACCACTGCCCACTCATTCCTCTCACTCTCTCTCCCACTCCCTCCCTTTCTCTCTCTACTAGCTTACGCTGCAGAAATATAAAGAAAAACAACAAAATAAAGCGTTGTACGGCCAAAAATCATCGTCTTCCTCCTCCCAGCTGCCTTCACACGCGTCCTGCCCACTCACCAGCTCGCCCTCGACTGTTGCTCGTAGCGGATTACTCAAGGAACTTAACACTGCTTCGAAACACTCAACCTTTCCCTTACTTTCTTTCCACGCCCTTACCTGTTGACTTTTGACCAATAATTCTTGACCTGTAACTTTATTTAAGTCTTAAATGTTAGTTAATGTGAGTTAGTAATAGTGTTGGTATGGTTTTGTAGTATTTTTTTGTAAGTTCATATTGATAGGCTTCGTTAGTGCTTCGAACTCGTTAACAGTGTCGCAGAGGATTGTGGGTAGGATATTTTTTTTTTTTTTTTTTTTTGCTACGTAGTTTGTAGGTTGTTAAAGGACTTAATTGCTTTGTTAGCAGTGGCGTGGCCGGGGCCACTCTGATGCCACAGAAGGGTAGCAATCAGCCGTGCCTCTCACTAAACACACACACACTCTTATTTTTAGCACTGTTAACCCCTTCACGCCCAGATCTTTCCTTTGCTATAAGTCTTGTCGAGCCATAAAATTACGAAAAGTAACTAGATATAGCAAATTAGCTAGTGGACAAGGATACTAAACAGGTCATATCTATAAAATATTGCTTATATTCACTAAAAATCGTCTAATAGTACCCAAATTACAATTAAAATTACGTTCTGGGTCTCGAGGGGTTAAGTGATAAAGCTTATTACAACTCCTTCAGCTTCTGGCCCGTGCTGCTGCTGGACGCCCTGCCCCTCCTCAAGGCCAAGGAGCCCGTCATCTCATCAGAACAAACCTACGAACTCATGTACATCCTCGACACTCTCACCAACACTGCAAGGTTAGTAAGATTGGTTTTGAAGATATGCTGACTAGATAGAGCCGAAGAATTTGTATGTTTATCAGTTTTTACAAAGTTGTCAGCATGCTGCACAGAATGCCTATACAAGGACTAGACTGAAAATCAAAGATGAAATACTTGTACATGTGAAGGGATGAAGTCTCTGTTCATAATCCACTGTGTTCTCAACATGTGGATATTGATAAAGTAATGCCTCATGGTCTAGTAAAACAGGATGCAAGACTACCAGTTACTTGATAATTTGTTTTTTATATATTTGTCAGCAGTTGCTTTCATTCAAATGATTTTGCTGCTGTTGATAATGATGATGATCCTCATCATTATCACGAAATTTGAGTTTACACACTTACACTTGGATACGATTCCTTCCATAGGGATAAGGATCACACCGAGAGCGAAGCAGTCCATACATCATTTTTGGATAAAGAAAAGGATATCCGACTTGCCCTTTCCCATAACTTGGCTCAAGCCATAATCCATGAAGGAACTGTTGAGGCTTAGTAGTAAGTACCAGCTGCCAAGGTGACATTACTGTGGATGGTCTTTATTTTTTTATTACTATTTTGTAGTTAGTGTTTATATTTTATGTAAGAAGTTAAGTAAGTTTTCTAATAGTAAAAGTATAATTTCAAAAAGGGTTTTGTAATGCAGTTTTTAGAACAGTGAGTTTCATCCCATAGAAATGGTGGTCGAATAATTGTATTCGAATTCCCTTCAATATCAGAATAAAAAAGAACAAGGCACAGAGCTGAAAGCTTATTTTCAAATGACTTTATATAATTTTAAGCACAGCGGACCAACCATTTACATGATTAATTAGGCAGGTAAACAAGTCATGCAAATGAAAAGCACCTTCATAGAAAGTGCCATTGTCCCAGATTTTATATGGCTAATTTTGGGGAACATCTTGAGGTTGGCCCTCGCCCGTGGTGGCGCAGGCAGGATTTTTAAGAGGACGCCTGTGATTAGAGGCTCATGCCGCCCCCGTGTTCCTCTGGTGCACTCGCAATCGAAGGTAAGTTAATGGGCAGCCTGTGAATGTTCTTAGGCCACTCGACGGTGCAGAAAGATTTTAAGTGGATATTGGTTCTCATCGGGGATCGAACTCTTGGTCACCGAGAATGCCACTCTGAGACGCTAACCATTCTGCTACCGCCTCCCCATATAGCATGAAGTTTGTACATTAATCCATGACTCGGGTTCGTATTCAATTCTCATTTCAAAATTTGGCCGTCTTTTGTAGTAACATTTAAAAGGCTGATATTTTTGTCAATTTTCAGTTTGCTGTAAAAGTAAGGAAAAGAAAATTACACAAAAAAAATTACATTCTTATTTGAGCTAAGGTTTCCCTTGCCCACTTCAAAACAGTTCCATGAAAAGTCTTTAAATTTGCACTGTACAAATATATACTTACTGACCATTATGAAATAAGGCGAGGATGGGTAAATGTAATTGTACACCAGTACAGCATCAAACTGTTTACAGATTCTTCTGAACTTTTAGCCTCCAGGTAAAAATGTGCAGTTCTCGCCCCAAGGCAAGGCAAGCAGCCAAACATGTATTTGGCCGAGTACACAACTTAAGTTATGATTTATAAAGGAAAAAAAATAGTTTTGTGTAATTCATGTTTCGTGAACTAAAGCTATAGTAGACAAGAGCCTTGGTTGTAATGTGTCGAGTATAACCGAGGTTCCTTCTTCCCTCAGAACTATCAGAATACTGAAGGATAATAGAAACTCTGAGGGTGCAGTAATGGATAATGTATTGGAAGCGTTGACATTTAAATAGTGTACCGGTGGTGGTCCCTGGAAGAGGGGGGAGCATACCTGCACCCTCCTCCCTCCCCCACAAAAACCACCAACAATGCTTCCATAAAAATTATGAAGAAAAAAAAAATGTAACTGTCAAGTCATGGAATAGTTGATTTTTTTTTCAGAATTCTAAAGAATTCCATTTTTTATGTATTTTCCTTCTCTTTTTTGGCATATTTTTCACTTTTATGTTTATCACACATATTGTCCCGTCAAGAATGCCCTATGTACCGTCTCTCCGTTGAAGTGCCGGCATTACCAGGGTGAAGCGGCCACCAGCACTGTCAAGTCACGGCCACAACTCTGCATTGCGGCGCACTCACCACACTCAGCACAGATGGCTTACTTCTGCTACTGCTGTTGGTATGGCTGTCGGGGGCCCTGGTACCCACCACCTGGGCCACCCGGGCCACCTGGACCACCTCGGCCACGGAAGTTACCCCTCATGCCTTGCCCCCTGAAACCTCCCCGGGGACCTCGGGGAACGCCTCCCATTCCACCACGACCGCCTCGGAAACCCCCGTAACCACCGTATCCTCCACGGCCATTCTGGTAGTTGCCACCACGACCACCACGGAAATTACCCCGAGCAAAGCCTCTGCCTCTGCTGCGGAAGCCGCCTCTCCTCTCGTAGTCGCCGTGACCGTTGTGAGGCATGCCGACGCCTCCCTGCATCTCGTCATAATCTCCCCAGTTTGTGCCGTCAACACCGCCCCACTTCTCTTCACCCCCATTCATGGGAACATCTTGGTTGACCCAGTCATCTTCCTGAGTCTGTTGCTGTGGATGTGTGGGTGGTGGCACGCTGCTGAGGGGTACCGAGGGCTGTGGGGGCGGCACCTGCTGACCCGTCCAGGGACTTGCTTCAGGATTGAATTCTACCTTGTCCTGCGGCCGAGCCTGCGGTGGCAGGGGGATGGGGGGTGGAGGGTTAGGCGTGTTGTCAACCACAGTGCTGTTGGGGTAGACCGGCACACCCTGGGAATAGGTGGCTACATTATATGTCTGGTTGGTGAATGTCTGTGTTGGAATGTTGGATGGATGCGTTGGGTCCTGGCTTGGAGGAACCATTGGAGACACTTGTTGTGGTGGCTGTGGAACTTGTGAAACAGATGTCTGGGTGATGGACTCGGTCTTGATGCTACCGATGGATACCACTGCTGGGTCCATGTACACAGCCGGTGGCTCTTGTGCTACCTGACTCTCCTGAAGGAAGTCAAAACTCCCGGGTGAAACAAGATCATTCAGAGAGATTGGCTGCAACTGTGGTTGGGGTGGAGGCTGCAGTGGCGTCTGCTGTGGTGGTTGGGGTAGAGGTTGTGGCTGGGGAGGCTGCTGTGGTGGTTGTGGTTGCTGAGGCGGCTGTGGTTGTTGAGGTGGCTGTGCTTGAGTCTGATGGGGAGGCTGCGTCTGAGGCAGTGGAGGTGGAGGTGCCTGTGTGAAGTATGATGGGGGAGGCGGCATACTTGCTGCTGCAACCTGGGAGGCACCAGGCACTCCAGCTGAGCCCATCTGAGCCATGGCTGCAACCAAAGCTTCCTGTGCTTGTGAAACTCCAGCTGGCTCTTGTGGCAGGGCTGGGGAGAGCAGTGGTCCTGGTGGCGGGGGAGCCAGGCCGGGGGAGGACCCTCTGTGACAGGACTGGTCATCACCAGCTCAGGAGCACCAGCGACCTCCTCTTCCTCTTCTTCCTCACCCACTATGCCATTTGTGTATTCAGGAACAACCTCCTCCTGCTGGTACAAGAACCACATTAGTAAATAACTTTCTGTACATAATTTACAGATCTAGCAAGATAAAATAAATTAAATACAGTAAACCTTCACTAGAACGAACCACTTGGGGGGGAAGGGACGTTATAGCCGAGGGATCCGAACTTTTTGCATATGAGGAAAAAGTTCGCTATTTCTGACCATTTCTGTGTATAATGACCTTTGTTTGTTGCCTTAGATGAAAGTTTGTATACTTACGTACATGCAGCCATCATAAATATTACACGAATACTGGGAAATTAAAACAATACGTGGTGAGGCACCTGAATGGTGTTTACACTCCCAAAGCCAGACTGATCGGCATGTGGCCGAGCACCGTCCGGTCGGCTTTGTTTTCACTGCCACCGTCCGACCTGCGTGTACATGTTCAGCCGGCCCTCCACCCCACTAAACACCGAATTTTCACCGCACACATCGGACTGGCAGAAAAAGTTTGTTAAAGCCGAAATTTGCTATATAGAGGTCCGTAAAAGCGAGGGTTTACTGTATATAATAACTCATTAAACACATACTCATGGCCTCTTCATAAGGGCTAAGGATCATCACTGTCAAAGCCAGAGGCAAGCCATTGCTTCCTGCCACAAGTGTGCAACACAGGCCTTCCATCACCCTTACTCACCAAATCTGTATTAGGGTGGGGTTCTTGTTCCACTTCTTCCACCTCCACCTCCTCTCTGTCCTCTTTCTTTTCTTCAGGGATGCTCGGCTTCGTCTCAGGGTAAGGGCAAGTTGCAATCTCATCCATCACGCTGAGCAGAGCCTTGTATGTGCTGCCGGCCACCTCCTTGTTCTTTGCCTCCCGGAGCAGAACCATGTGCTCCGCTGCACTCTTAAACTCGCTCTGAGACAAGTAAAGGACAATTTAACAAACCACATCCCACATACATGCATACAACTGAGATATGTGCCCATATTTTAAGGTTATTTTTGAGAATTTAAGGAGCCAAGTTTTGCAAGGCACGGCACTGATAGAGGATAGAACAAAAATACAGTATAGGCTCGTAAAACTGAAAATTTTATTATGATTGAATTTTGAGTTGAGTGGTGAGGGAGGTGAAAGGTAGTGTTGGTCAACGAGGGCTGGAATGGTTGATGGAATTCAGGAACAATGAAAAGTAAGTTTGCCATGTACAGATGATGTACATGGATGTCACTCCACCTAGTGACAAGCTGCAAAGTCTACTAAATGGATTTAGGAGTCTAACAAAATGAAATATAAAGTGAAGGTGGTAAAGAGCAGTGATGCGATGTAGGAGGTAAGTATAGTAGGTACTGAAATAGTGCTGAATGGTGAAAAGTTTAGACCAGGTGGACGTTTTGATATCTGGTAGTGGACATTGAGGCAGAGATGAGACATGGTGTGCTAGATGGAACTACGGTCACTGAAGATGATTCACTGAAAATATGAATAAAATAACCTTGGTTTCCCACAACCTACAAAGATATCCTTGGCTACATAAGAACGATTCAAACATGGTACATACTAGTGATGGACCGAATATTCGCATTCGCAATTGCGAATATTCGATGTTTTTTCAATATTCGCATTCGCATTCCCACTCCTAGTTGTTTGCGAATATGCGAATATTTTGCCCAAATCAATAAATTTACAAAAATAAGAGAAAAAAATAACATGTGAACATATTACACAAATAAATATAAATAAATTAATAGTTTAGCCGAAGCGTTAGTTAAAAGAATGGGGTGAGGAGGCGCAGTGGAAGCCAAGACTACAGTCCCTCGGACACTACCTCCATCCTCAACCCTTCAACAGAGTGGCAGCCGCTACTCTCAAAGTCACTGTTATTGAACTCACTCAACTCATTGCCTCGTGCGCCACATACTATGTGCGCGGTACGTGCGCCACATACTATGTGCATACAGGTCACGCCTTGCTAGGGGTGACCTGATTGCGGTCCCAAGGTTGGGGCCGCACACCTGCTAATTACCCCTATATGTCAGGCCACGCCATATGCTTAATTACCTTTCAGGTCACGGCTTGCTAGGGGCGACCTCCAAATCCTCCTTTGTCCAGCCCGGGAGTGGTAGGGCGTGCATTTTGAACTTGATAATTTTACTCACCCCAGTTTTAATGTCGTATAATTGGATTTTCGATCTCGTATATTGAAAATAGACCCTAATTTACACATCTCGTATCATCGGAATACCGAATGCTGGTATAACGGGACCTCCCTGTACTATACTATAATTCTGCAGTAAGCATATACGTGCTCTTCTCTGTCACCCACGAGCACAATGTACTTTCTTTGAAAGAGAACAGTATTACAGCAGACTACTGTGTAATGGCGTCCAGTCACATCAGTGTGGTTTGGGATTATTTTGAGACTATCTCTAATGACAGTGCAGTGTAAACTTTGCAATAATTATTATTCATGTAAGTATTCGTGTAAGAGTGGTTCCTCGTCCCACAACCTGGAAACATAAAAAATTTAATGGAATTTACTTTACCGTAGATAACACTAAAGTCGCCAGGACAAAGTTTCTTTTTCATTTACAGACGTCTGGTGGCGTTAATACTTACATTTCTACATCCATGAATTCAGGAAAGTTAGAAGAGGCTATCTGGAGAGTTGCATCTTAATCTGTCATATTATGACTAAAATTACCAAAATATCAACCGAGTGGCGAAGTTGGTAACGGGCTACACTAAGATCGCCACCTAGTGTTTATGTTCTGAGTGTCCTCCCGCCCTCTTCGTCGCCTGAAGAAAAAAAACGAGTAGCGAAAATTGAAATTTTTTATACTTGCAGATACAAAGCATAAAACAACACTGAAACAGGGTAGATTATACAGTCATGATATAAACTACGTGTATCATCTTCAGTGGCACATACAAATCAGTAGTGATGCTATAATTTGTAATATATGGCGGCTGGTGACATCAGTGCAGGTGGCGACTACAGTAAAACCCTTATAACTCTGAATTTGATATAACTCGGCAAGGCAGTTCCATCTATGCCTATAGCACGTGTAGGCAGTGAGCTCCAGGGGTGGGATGGTAGGCCCTGGAGGTTCACTCGAGGGCTGTGATGGTTTGCCCTCGCCCGTGGTGGCGCAGGCAGGATTCTTATAGTGACGCCTATAATTAGAGGCTCATGCCGCCCCACTGTGTCCTCCCATGCACTCGCAGTCGAAGGTAGAGTTAATGGACAGGGCATGTGGGTGTTCTTAGGCCACTTGACGGTGCAGAAAGATTTCAAGTGGATTTATGGGTCTCACTCGGGATCGACCTCGGGTCTTCGAGAACGCCACTCGGTGACGCTAACCACTCTGCTACCGCCTCCCCTAAACTGCATCTCTTGGGTTTCACTCGGCATATCTTGCCCTCACAACCTCGTGTGAACATGTAAACAGAAAGTCGGCAAAAAATAATGTATCTCGGCATATTGATGTTATAACTGCATCTCTTTGCTTACACTCAGCATATCCTCCGTCGCATAAAAGTCGTGTTTTTGTTCTTTTGACCCTTTCCTGCAGGCTCAGGCTCTTCAATTTCATTACCTTCCTGCTGGAGACACCCTTGCGTGATGGAGCCGACATCTTGAAATACAGTACTGTATGATGTAATCCCAAAACACGTAAAATAGGTGGCAAAGTAAAGCAAAGGTCGGGTACCAGTGCGTAGGCTGTCAATTGCTGAGCCGTGTTTATGTCGTCCAAGCACCGTCTTGGATACGAATTCCGTTTTTTGTCGAAATTGAAAAAGGATTGGTTTCTGCTTCAAAAACACAAGCTTGGTAGGAGCCGAAATAATAATCAATGCAAAACATTGCAAACAATATCACAAAGTAGTATAACACACATTTCAGCAAGTGTTATTGGATTGGGATTCGTAATCCAAGACGGTGCTTGGACGACAAAAACACGGCTCAGCCTACGCGCTGGTACCCGACCTTTGCTTTACTTTGCCACCTATTTTACGTGTTTTGGAATTACATCATACTGTACTGTATATCAAGATGTCAGCTCCATCACGCAAGGGTGTCTCCAGCAGGAAGGTAATGAAATTGAAGAGCCTGAGCCTGCAGGAAAAGGTGAAAGTGCTGGCAAGGATGGATGCAGGTGCGTCCATGCATGCTATTTGTGCTGAGTTTGATATCAAATCCAGCACATTCTACCCGTTCACTGGTAAGTGTAGTTTTTATGCTTTTACAGTACTGGATTTACATTTTACATTTTTTTTTTTTTTTTTTTTTTACACACCCATATCAGATGAGGACATTGCATAACTCGGCACATTGAATAACTCGGCAAGGGCCAGAGCCCCTATCGTGCCGAGTTATAAGGGTTTTACTGTATAGTGTTATCTACACTAGACATTCATATTTTTATAGCTGAACTCTTACAATACATACAAAATATTTCAGTTGCCTGTATATCAAAAGTAGTGTATTACTTGATATATTATGTAATATTCGCGAATACGGAAAATATACATTCGGTCCATCACTAGTACATACTAAGAGGTGAAGTAACACAAGGCAGCCATACCTGCAGTTCCGATACACACTGTCCCTTGCCTCTGGTGGGCGTGGTCAGCTTCTGCACCACCTGTAGACTGCCCAGGACTTCTACAGCCACCTGTATCGCCCCATTGGTCCCGGCCAGGAAGTCCGCCCGTACTTCCTCCTGTCCTAGCTGTTGCAGAACTTCCTGTAGGTAACATTAATGACTTACTTTAGTGAGTCTGCTTACATTGTAATGATAGTAATAAAATATTCACAAATATATCAAAATGAGTACATTTTCCCTTGAACAATAATCGGTACTTCCCTACTTGCTCATCCTTATGAATGGGAATTAACACATAATTAAGCTTTGTCAATCAGTTGGTATGGCCTTAAGCCTTTTTTACATCTTTTGCCTCCAATAGTTCAAGAACATCCTGCATTTTCATTTGTATATTACTGTGCCTCTTCACTCCGCATGAGTGTAACCTTGTCAAAAAATACCGAAAATTATCTATGCCACACAATGAATGGTGGTAAAAGGTGGAGCATGTAAGTGAGAGGGGATGTAAGAGATTTAGTGAGTGATTGAAGGATGTAAGGCTTAACCCTGCAATTTTTTTTTTTACAATCTCAAAGACTTACATCACCAAAACCAACACAGAGGAAACTGCTCAAATCAAAACATTACTGACTACAAGTGACCACCAACCTGGAATTTAAATATTTCTTTCACTTTGCTAATCTCCTCCTGCTGCTTCTCAACCTGTTCCCTCTTTGCTTGCTTCTTCATATACTTATTGTGGTCGGTTAGGATGGCGCCAAACTGTTGGTTCAGTTCCCGCACGCCCTCCAGGTTGCCCAGCACTCGGTCATAGTTCGCCACAGCCTGCTGCTGGTCCTCGTTCAGCACTTTTCCAGCCTGTAGGTCCACCCGGTATTGTTCCAGCTTGTTCTGCAATAAAAAAAATGGCATAAGTCACCCTGTGTAAAATGCATGAAGTTGATTTTCTAACCCATGCATAGGCTATGACTTCATCCCTTGAGGGCAATAACATAATTTCTATTGTAATTTGACTACCATAAGACAATTTTAATTAATGTAGGCAACATTTTATAGATATGACCTGTTTAGTATTCTTGTCCACTACCTAGCTAATGTGATGTATTAAATTGCGTTTTGTAATCTTATGGCTAACAGACAATTTTATATAGCAAAGGAAAATTCTGGGCGTGAAGGGGTTGTGATAATGACTATGTAGGGTGAGTTAGGGAGAAACTGTACAGTACATAAGGATAACGTACAGACGCTCTCATGACCACATTTATAGGTTTAGAATGGATCCCTCTAACATGTATTAGAGAAAATGGGAGCACACAAGCTGAGGGGGGTTTTAACGAATGACCTGCGGCTGAATTTTTATTTTTTTTTGTTTTTTTTTTCATTTTCATTTTTTTTTTTTGAAGAATTTCGTCAGTTATCGACGCAGCTGAGATGGATCTCCACTGTAACCAGACAGCTCTCTCTCAGACTACCCCTAGAGAGCTGTCTGCTAGTGCTTATAGTGTTGGCCGAAGCCAGCACCCCGGGAGGCGGGTTACAAACCCCCGGCTAACACCCAGTACCCATTCACTGCCGGGTGGACAGGGGCTCGGGTTTTAAGGAAACAGCCCAACTGTTTCCGCTCCGCCCGGGGATCGAACCCGGGACTTCTCGGTTGTGAACCGAGCGTGCTACCCCTACGCTACGGAGTACCCATGATGTAATATTTCGCCACCAGTTACCGATTTCTGGTGTCCATGAATACATCAAGAGTGTTCTGGTTAGGTACAGAATACTGAGATATGTCTACCGTAGATAACACTATAGACGTCACCTGCAGTGATGTCGCCAGGCACCAAATATTACGAATTATAGCATCACTACTGATTTGTATGTGCCACTGAAGATGCTACACAGTACAGGGAAGTCCCATCAAAGTATCAAAATACATCAAAAACGATCATTCGGTATACGAGAATTCAATGATACGAGATGTGTAAATTAGGGTCTATTTTCAATATACGAGATCAAAAATCCAATGCTACGACATTCAAACTGGGGTGAGTAAAATTACCAAGTTATTTACTAAAATTATAAAGTCATTTACTGACTATGATTTTACCTAAGGTTGTACTATAATCAATCTGAAAATATGATAATTCTGGTGGCTCGGTACGACAATGTGGCCTACAAAAGTTCACATCACTGGACGATGTACAATGATCCAGATGCGCAGAGACGAGTTTGTGGGTAGTGGAAGAGGTCTGCGCACCCCTCCCTTGTCCCTTACCTACCCTACCCTCTCGAGTCTATTGTATCACGCGGCGTCCCCAACAGTACATACAACGTCTTTTTTGCTTGTATGTATTGTGCCTTGCACAATCCAGCACAGCCAGACCCAATCCAGGGCCAGCGAGGATCTTTCCTCTTCCCCAAGTGATCAAGGGGAGGAGGAAGAACTCTAACCCCGTCATCCCTGCAAACGCAGTCACCGCTGTTTTCTCTCGAGCCTCGTTGAGAGAAAACAGAGACTCAGCTGGCTACATGCCAGCCTCCTGTCTCCTCACACAACATTACCACTTGTGAGTGTTATGCATGTTTTATGTTTAATTAATGTGCAGTTGTTATTTTGTGTGCTATTTTCTCTTTCAGAATGCTTTTTCTACAGAATAGGTAGTACAGTGTGGGTAATATAGACGCTGTGTGTTTGTTGTGTTTGCTATAGTTTATTTTAGCTTGAAAAATATGTCCTGGATGGGGTCCTGGAACCAAACCTATATTTTACCATTAGTTATGTGTTTCATTATACGAGATTTTGCTTTACGAGTATGCCAGGTGGAACCTAACTGCTCGTATCTTCGGGACTTCCCTGTAGTTTATATCATGACTGTATAATCTACCCTGTTTCAGCATTGTTTTATGCTTTGTATATGCAAGTATATACGGTTTCAAATTTCACTACTCGTTTTTTTTGGCGCGACGACAGACAGCAGCTCACCTTTCGGGCGGGAGGACATAAACACTAGCTGGCGATCTTAGTGTCGCCATTACCAACGCCGCCACTTGGTAGATATTTTGGTAATTTGTTCATTTATAGCCATAATATGATACAGATGAAGACAAAATGACACACTCTCCAGATAGCCCCTTTTAACTTTCAAGGAAAAAAAAAAGAAACATTGCCATGGAGATTTTAGTGTTATCTAAGGCAGATGTGATGAAATGAAGTGATGAAAGTGAACTCATAGGTCACAGGATGACCCGCGTGGTGTTTACATAAAAGTGGCGTCGTATAGATGATCCATAACACGGTGAGGATTAACTACTCATTTACACTTGTTTCTTTCGTTTCAGGTTGTTGCATGACATTTTTTCTTCATTTATCTATTCTTTTATTTTGTCTGTGAAAGGTCCATGGGCATGGTATGACATGTGGTTTAAGTTTTTGGAGGTTTCTCTTGTTGAAAAAAAAAATTATTATTATATATAGGACCGATTTTTACCCCATTTAGTGTAACAATGCGGTCCGCACTTCTCAGTGTATTGCTAAGAGCTATAATGGAAATTTGTTCAAACTTTAATGACATATAGGTAGTTACCCTCCTATGATTGTATTAAATTTTGTTTGTTTATTTCAATAGATATGAAAACTAGATCAGTTTGTCAAAACCTGGACCAAACTACCCCGGCCGGCACTACTCAAAATGTGGAGATATATGGTTAAGAAGCAAAATAAGGGATTACTTTACTACTGGACCTATATTCTCAACACAATTGACAGTATGGTTTATGTTGACCTTAATGGATTCTCAGAAACTTTCTCAAGAATTTCCATTGCAAATCAGTACTTTCGGATTTAGAAATGTTTTTTGTAGGGAGGAGAGGGTAGAGTTTACCTGCCTACGCCATACTCTTCTTCTTGTGATCTGCATCACTTTTGTTTTCCCTTGACGCAGACACTTACAGGGAATTAGGTTAGGTTAGGGGGATTTAAATGAGGGGTTAGGTAAGTTCAGTTAGATGGTGGGGTTAGTTTATGAGGTTAAAACGTGTGGTCAGGTTAGGTTAAAACGTGGTTTTATTTATTTAAAAGTATTTCTGATAGTTTTCATGGTGACTTGTATACACCGTAATACTATGGTTTTCACCACCAAATGCATTATGATCCAATGGCAAAAAAAAATCGTAGATAATACCTTGTGGTCTAGGTCATGAATATGAATCATAAATAAAACCTTCACCATGCCACACTCTCTCAAACTTACATCAAAGTATGGAATACATGTGCCAAAGTTTATTGAGTCAAACTGACAAACTGGGCGGACATAACATATATTTCAGCATTTAATGACGTCAGCCATGAGATAATTGAATATCTACAGATATGCATTTATAGTATCATTTCGGTATTTGGCACTACTGTTTTCACACCGACAATTTTCTGATTAGTTTAGATGTGTTTTTAATGAATTTGGCACTATTTTGGCGCAAATCAAAATACTTGTTCATACTGCGTCAACCCAGTTTCAAAAACTAGTATATTCAGCCAAAAAAGGTTTGGTTAGGTTAGACGTGGGGTTTGATTTAGTATCATCAAGAAAAAAAAACTTAGCAATTCTACGGCAGTACAAAGCGGAGCGGGATGTTTTCGGGGCGGGGCCGCCCATCAACAACTGAAAATAAACATTGATTTCTGCCCAAAACAAGTGTCAAATTAATCCAAAACACAAACACTTCTCAGGAGAATAAAGTTTCGTCCTCGAAATATGTAGTGCCCAAGGTATAACTGAAGTTTAGTAAAATACTCCCTATCGACCAATATTCTCCTGACATAACTAGGGGGGCTGTCACCCCAGACCCCACTGGTGTTATTTTTAATTTCCGACAGGTGATGTATAGGTTAGAAATGCTGCTAATGGTCAGCTCTACAAGCTAGGATGTTATAACTACATTCCTTGAAATGCTTTAAACTGCAGTAGAACCGTCCCGAATAACAATGGTACACACCCAGCGCTGTGCATGTCAAAATAATAATAGCAAACGGTATTACCTGGTCTAGCAGTGATAACAGATATGATCAAGAGTACCAAGGTGTGGCATGATCAGGGAGTTAGTGCACGGCAAGAAGACCCTGTCATGGATCAGGTTATGGATCAGCGGAGCAATGTGAAGGGCTGAGGGTGTCAACAAGGGCGGAGGCGGCGGCGCCAGCGGACAGTTCGGGACCAGTGTTCCTGCCTGGCCTACCTCCCCCTTTCATGGCATTGCAGTGGTCCCCAGTGATACCCTGGGGGCTGCAGGGCCAGGGCGGGGTGCTGGGGAGCTGCGTGACAGGTGTGTGGGGGCAGCAAGGCGCACATGGATACTCAAGGTAACATGGCCGTCGCTTTGTTGTTCAACCCTCCTCCCTCCACCTCATTTTCCTCATCTCCCACTAACCTTCCGCTTCTCCAAGTTCCTGGTCTTCTTCTCGACGAGGTTCATGACTTTTTGGAAGGGATCAAGGGCATCTTGAGACCCCTGATTTTCCGGCTTCACGGAGGCAGAAGGCATTCTTCACAGGGCAACTTTTCTGGTGATCTTTCTCTTACGCACTGCGCCCCGCTCTGCTGCTGCTGCTGCGCCTCCTCCTCCTCTTCTTGTGACCTCAGACGCTCCAAACCGCTTAGAAGTCCTCTTTTCTTCAATTATAACTCCTTTTTTCGTCTCTTAGTTCGACAATGCTGCTTGTTAACTCTTTCTTGATCTAACTTATCTGTAAAACTAATATGTAATGGTTAATTTTTTCTATTATTACACTCATTCCTTGCCTCCTTTGTGGCCTTCTCGCCCCCGCCCCCTGCCGGCCCTGCCACCCTGCCACGCATACCATGTAGTGTTAAGTAGCCATTTAAGAACCATACTATTTATCAATACACATATTTGAAAGGTTGAAGCGGGAATCATCAATATTTGTGAAGTTTTTGAAGTGTTAATGATCATTGGTTGAGTGTGTCCCCGCGGTATATTCAAATGGATCTTCAATTCTTCATTAACCCCCATGGCTCACACACCCTACTATTACGCCACAAGGTATTATCTACATTCATATCTTACACATTCAGTACAATGGTAAGAATTTAATTCAACATATTATGTAGAAAATGACGAAAATATCATTATCGACTATCGATCGACATTATCGACTATCGACGACATGGGATTCTTTCATGTTGTCGGCAGAGCGGTACGTGATACTTATATTACATTAGCCAATACTGTTCACTTATAAACAGTATACAGGAGTGCTGACTACAGGATATACAAAATTGCACGGACTAGCTAAAGATAATAAATGCAGAACTGCAACTGACAAGTCCCTGATCGACAAGCACGTACACCTATTTTGGACCGAAAAAAAATCATACAATAATCGCATGCAACCATCTCACTACACTTCCAAAAAATCATGCACATGAATGCAATATCTCACTAAAAAAACATGAATATGCAAGAGGGCCTTTGATATTAATAATAGGAAACATGTTGAACAGACTATAAATTTTATATTATAGATAATTATAAAAGTCCAAGTAATATTTACAATACAACATCAAACAAGAAAAGAATCAGTTAATGGACTTACTTTATTTTTTGCCTAATTAAGTGATGTGTTTGAAGAAAATCCTTCGAGATTGAAGTCGTTGAAGAAAATCTTACGAGCATTAACGCCAATAAAATTGTAAATATTACTTGGATTTTCATAATTATTTATATATCTATCTATCTATAGTCTGTTCTACAGACATGATTTGTTTCCTATTATTAATATCAAAGGCCCTCCTGCATCTTCATGTTTTTCTTCTCATTGCAGATGTTTGCTAATTTCATGGAAATGCTAATGCATCTGTGGTTGTTTGGACAGTGATAAAGAGATAAGGAAAGAGAAGAAACACCGAAGTATCCCAGCGGCCCGAACCTTGCTGGCTGAGCCTGAGGTAAACAAATGTGACGTCATCAAGTAAACATTGCGGCGAGGAGCAGCGAGGCGCGAGCGTGCTGGCGGCTGACCAACAGTGGTAAGGTGGGAAAAGCGCGGCGAAATGTGGGACGGCAGTGAAGACGAGTTGGAGTTGGTGAGTGCCTACGCCCGGGAAACCGAGGACGACGAGTTGATTGACATGACACCCATCACCAACCGCGTCCAGTAAGTGCAAGCCAGGCACCAGGCTCTGGGTATTGTGTTACTGCTGGTTACTGCATGTTGTATGCATGAACAGCGTTAATACAGGCAGATCTTTGCAGGGTATGTGATGTGTTCAGATAGTGTTTACCTGATGTAAGCGGTCGTGATTAAAGCCAGTCAAGTTCATTATGATACGGCATGAAAAACTTTGCTGAAATATATGCACATTTAGTGTACGTGCAATAAAGGCATAACTGAAATATCTCTAGACCTGCATTAGTGTTATTGCTCATAGGTATTGGATGCTATACTTTAACATTCTGGTCAAAATTCGTTTTTTTTTTTAAATAATTGTATGATACTTTGATACACCATAACTTTTTTATTTACAGGAAAATGGTGGGAGTGGAGTTTCGGGGTTCTTCAGTGGAGAGACAGGCCCTCAGGTGAGCTATGAAGGATACTCACACACACACACACACACATAGCTGCTTGAAAATATGAGTAGGAAGAAATGTGTAATGTATCTTGAAACAAATGGACTACCTTCTAGCGAACAATTGGGGTTCAGAGAGAAAAAAAATAACGTGTGACAGACCTCATAGCTGGCTGAACTGTTCATGAAGGTGGTAAGGGGTTGGTGTCAGTAAGGATGTACAGCCATGAGTAATATGAAGTCCTTGATAGTGGCTGTGGTGGGGCCAAGAACCCCTACTGCACATGCTTCAGTGGCATAGGGAAGGGACTTACCCCTGGCAGCACCTACGACTCTTGGCAAGCTACCATCAGATGATAAAGGGTGACCCAGGTAAACTTAGAAGGGTCCATTCAAAATTATTATGACAAAAATGATGAGAAAACTAAATTACAATGTGATTTCTACACTACTAAAAGCTTTACATGACAACACTTGCAGGATAGGTAGCAATATTCCAACTTCTTTAGTGTTTATGGTGCTTATGAACCCCACTGCTCATAAACTAATAGACAAGGCTGTTGAAAATAGTAGTATACCACAGCAACCAGTAGCAGTTTAGGAAAATAGTCTATCAATAGTCTTGTTACTCACGTGTCACGCTGTTATGCCCCCCTCATGTGTGTAACAGGCTGGCTCGCTCCACTTGGCGGGCCAGTAGGCAGCTTGTGCTGGTGGAGTGAAGGGTCTCCTATATTTAGAGCATCAGGAATTTACTGCTGAAAGTTGATGTTGCTTGACCATGCATTGCACTGATACAGATAATTTTTCCAGTATTGCTAGACTAGGGTTGTATGCCAGACAGACACCTGTGGAATATATGTTAGCGTAACAGGAAAAAGGTTATGTAACTGTGGTGACTTCAAGATGTAATATTTGTTTCTCTGTGGCCCTAAAACAGGTTGTTTTGACAAAATACTGTTATCAGGTGTCATAAAGTTGATAAAGATACACCACAGTCATGAACTCCGACTCAGTGGAAGGCTTTACTGCAATGAGTGATCCAATGAGCTTGGTGAGTACACTGTATTACTGTACGACACTAGTTATGTGACAGATGATAGAACAAACTATCATAACCCCTATGTTGTCTAGTATGAAAGGCAGGGATGCTGTTGTTGACGGCGATTATGATAATGACACTAGCAGCATGCATTAACTTACTGAACATCCTTTTTCCTGGCCAGAGTGTGAGTTCCACGTGCTCTGATGCCGTGAGTGAGGGGAGCCAGGTGGTGGGGAATGGAGAGACACAGGGTAGCGCTGAACCAACCACCAATGGAGACTCACTGCACCCTTCTAACCACCACAATGGATATTTGAAAGGTGAACCTTCATCACAGGAATGATGAATGATTAGTCAGTGAATTACTTTGTAAGATTATTTTTAAAGGCACATACTGAACATCAAGTATTAAAAGAGTCTGGTGCTCCATGATAGTTTTGACTGACATGCATTCTATATGTTATCATTTGCATCATTTAAGTATATCACCACCACCTTTGTGCAAGACCTGACTCATTGTTGACACCTTTACCTTGTACAGCTCCCAGCCCTGCCCCATCTTGTGGCTCGACCAAGAGCTTTGGCTCAGGACCTCGTAGGAGTACCTCCAGAAGAGAAATCCGTATGCATGAGGGCTATGCACTTCCTTTGGATGAATTGCGCATGGCAGTCATGCATGGCAACCTCCCTGTGGTGAAAGCCCTGCTAAAACAAGGTTGGTGATGGGATGGCTGGCTACCTACAGAGCTGGGCACTAAATACATTGAATGTATGTAAATACTAAATACTAAATATATGGGAGAATGTATTTAAATACTGCCCAGCTCTGGCTACCTACTACATCAAGATAATATTTTTTTTGTGTTCGTGTAATGATATCCATAGGAAAACTATTGTTTATTGTCACTCAATCGGATGCAAATATATTTTACCCTTAATTAAGAAATACTTCAGAAGAATGTTCCTATGTCTTCCTATCATACTTCAAAAGAATGTTCCTATGTCTTCCTACCTGTGTATGTCTGTTGTAAAATCTGTTTCACATCCCTTCCCATCAAAAATCTTCTCTCATGTCTCTGTTTGTGATTCCATGCTTGTAATGGATGAAACGTTTGTGTGTGTGACCTGTACAGGCGTGGCGGTGGACCAGGTGTTGAAGGGAGGATGGACGCCGCTGTTGTTTGCCTGCTCTTCTGGTCACCCTCAAGTGGTGGAGTATCTTCTACAGCAAGGCGCTGACTCTAACATGCACAAAGGTACACTCATTCACTTCCCTCTCCTCCCGCCCCTCATCCTCTTCTCTAGTCTGTTTCATGAGGTAGTTAACTGCCATCTTGAAACAAAGTCACATTGCCTTAGAATAACAATATTTTTTTACTCATGGCTTAAGTCACATTGCATTAGAATAACAACCTTTTTTGACTCGTGGCTTAAGTCAATGGGAACAGGAACTACCACGTGTAGGTCTCGCGGCCTCTTGTAGCTTCCTTATTTTCTTATGTTCTTCCTGTCGTACTCATTATGCCCAGTGACCTGAAATTGCTTGCATATTAGTAATCATAACTTTGATAGCACCTTTAGTTGATATTAAGCTTTATGTGTCATATGGATATGGACCCTAGGACACTATAAAAAAACCAACTGCTTGCACCAACATGAGTTGACTCTCGGCTCCAAACATGGCTTAGTGGTACATACAATTCATGTCACCAAATGGGAAGAGGTTGTGCTTTCTTTTGAGTGCTCAGATTGTAAACTGTATTGTTGTTCAGCAAATATTTTTTTTCATGTAAATTGTTTGCTTAAAAAATATATATAATTAACGTAAATTGAGTTGTAGCTCATGGTGAATTAATTAAAAATTGTACCTGTCTTCTTTTTTGTGGACTTGTATTTCTGAATGGGATCATACTTTGATTTACTTGATCATGATTATAAGATTGAAAGCAAGATAATGTTTCTTCCCTAAGGGATCCTCGTAGCCCTAAAGAACAACAGATAATATTTTTTCATTCAATTCATCTTTGTAGTGTTGTAAAAGAAATAATGGTGAGGAATGTTTGGCAGCTTTCAGCGGTGTGTGTCCTCAAGATAGCAATGGCATAGACTCTGAGGATTACCTCACCCGCCCAGATTGCCTGCCAGTAACTTAACTCTTCAGTACTATGATAAAAAGTATAGAAGGAAACCAGAATAAAAGGAGAAGTTGACCTAAGGATCATAATAATATCCATTAGCTCACTTTCAGGATTTTACACACTAATAATATCCATTAGCTCACTATCACGATTTTACACACTATTACAAATACAACAGGTTTTACAAATGGGAAGGTGGTAAGTGGCGTATGTTTACTGTGCCACTATGAATAGCCTTGGCAGGGTGTGGAGCTACCTGTTGAATGGGTGTCATGGGACCAACTTTTGTTGTTGTCATCAGCAAGTTCTGGCACGACTCCACGGTGCTATTTTGGTGCCAGGTTTACCTGAGATTTAGTGCCTTGCAGCACCATATATAATGGAGTTTTGACAAATGGAAGATATACGCATCAGATGATGTGTTAGACTTAAGGTTAGTTTATGTAGCTTTTCTCTATTGATTATAAGTTTTAGTTTTATATATATATAGTTTATATATAATAATATTATATAGTAGTTAGTATATATTATATATATATAAGTATATAGTATATATATAGTATATATATATATATATATATACATGTATATAAGTTTTAATGCTTCAAAGTAGGTGAAACATAGCAAAATAAGTCAACTTGAGAAAGGTTCCAGTCTTTTACGCTATATTAAGTTTGCCCCAAAACTACACCTTTTCACTCAAATTAAAACAACTGAACTTCAAATTAAAACGCTGGAAGTTCAAATTAAAACGCCTGAACTTCAAATTAAAACAAGTGAATCTCAAATTAAAACAACTGAAGTTTATATTAAAAAAACTTAAAATGTTTGGTACTCAACATTTTTCGGCACTCAAAAATGTTTGGCACCCAAAAAAATTTGGCACACATTTTTGGCACAATTTTTTGGGGCGCTCAAAACTTTTTGGCACTCAAACATAACAGTGAGGGAGGAGTGACAGCCTGGGGGTACTATGTAGTACCCCCAGGCTGTCACTCCTCCCTCACTCGCTAGCTATAAAATGCCAATAATTTTTGATTGCCAAAATTGTTTTAGTGCCCAAAAAATGTTGTGCCAAAAATGTTGTGCCAAAAAAATTGAGGGCCAAAAATTTTTTAGTGCCAAAAATTTGAGTGATTTGGAATTTTGCCTTTGGGGAATGATGATCTTTCCATTACCCAGGAGACAATAAGCAGCATTGTGTGTCAATACCTTTCAGAGCTGTTCACGCCCCTCATGGCTGCCTGTGCCTCCAGCAGGGAGTGCGAGGAGGACCTGGTGGGGTGTGTGGGGCTGCTGCTGAGCTACGGCGCCAAAGTGGATGTGGCGGAGCGGCACCGCATGACGCCCCTCATGTTTGCCAGCAAGGAGGGCCGCGTCGCTGTGGTGGAGCACCTCATCAACGCTAAAGTGGATGTCAACAAGCAGGACAACAGAGGGTTAGTGAGGTTTTAGATACTTTCCGGTTGAATACATGATGGAAAAGAAGAGGTAGAATTGTTTTAAATACTCTCCGGTTGAATGCATGATGATGAAAAAAAAAAAAAAGAAGAGGTAGAATGATGTTACTTTGTGTTAATGTTATTTAATGTTAATATTTTCATTCAGCCTTCAGCTTTTTTAATCTCTTGTTCTGCCCTTTTATTTATGTTCTTTCTTAGCTTTTCCCTTCATTCCCCTTTGTGTGGCAGGTGGAGTGCACTGAGCTGGGCGGCCACCAGGGGCCATGGCCGCGTGGTGAGGGTGTTGCTGCAGCACTCGGCAGACCCCAACAAGATGAACACTCACGGCCAGCGACCAGCCGACATTGCCCTTGCCGCTGGCTTCCCTCAGGTCAGGATTAACCCCTTGAAGCCCACGACGTAATTTTCATTGTGATTGACTGCCATTAGACGATTGTAATGGATATACGTAAGTAATATTTTATAGCTATGACCTGTTTAGTATCCTTGGCCACTAGCTAATTTGGTATATTAAGCTGCTTTTCGAAATTTCATAGATAACAACAACGATTTAATATATTAACCCTTAACAAGCTAAGGATATGATTTATACACCTAAGCCCTGGGCGAAGGGTATGGTCATTTTGACGACCCTTGCAAAAATTGATAAAAACTATATCAGCGTGTAGGGAATGTTGTAGCGCACCCGGCCATATATATTTGACCCCCAAAAATATGTCTGGGGGGGGGGGGGGTCCGCAGTTGAAAAATGTGGCGCGAACTGCATCGTATGGCTAGATTGGTGTCGCGCGGCGAGATTTCCCGGGCGAATATCCTCCCGTATAAGCTATGGGTTAGAGCGTAATATCGCGTATATCTCGTATATCTCGCATGCGCTCGCATATCTCGAGTTGCCATGTTGTACTACACACACACCAATTTGTAGCCGCCTGGGTTAAAGCCCGCGGTTTTGGTATGCCTTTAAAAACCCCGCTCTTAAGAGGCCACCCGCAGCCCACCAGAGAAACCTCTTAAGAGTCCACCCGCAGCCCATGGGTTAATGGAAAGATCTGGGCGTGAAGTGGTTAAGCAGGTCTTTACTTATCAAGAACAGCGTATAATATTTCCTTGAAGTACATCTGACCATAAATTTAACTACTGATGAATATAAGGGTACTGCATGTAAGGGTGAGGATTAGGGTAATTAAAAATAAGATGAGGGGTGGAGACAGTTGTACACAGCATCCCTAGATAGTTTCTTGTCCTGGAGAAAATAGGTGTGTGAATGTATTAGATGGATGAATAAGAGTGTGATAGCTCGTGTGGGTATTAGAGAATGATCTGTTAAATGTAAGGATTAAAGTGACTCAGTATTTGAAAGTAGGACTGAATTTTTTTTTTTCTTCTTGGTCAGGTTGCAGACATCTTGGAGCGTTTTTCTGCACAGAGTCCAAATGAGACTAGTGATGTTACTATTACTAGCCTGGGCACTGCCGGGGAAGCCACTGCCACACCCCAGCCCTCGGCACTGAGCAAGATGGCCGACACCTTTGGGGAGCTGGAGATGGTGCTAACAGGGCTCAACCTTCCTATTGATCCATTTCCAGACATCAGGTGATGTTAATTCTCATGAATTTTTTTGTTTTACGTTAAGTATAGTGTAGTATGATAAGTTTTAATAGATAGATATACAGGCCTAGTAACGGCATTCAAATAGGAGCTAAAAACGGACTAATTTTTCCCTGTAAATTGGAATTTTCTGTTTATTTCATTCTATGACTATCTTTGAAAATGAAATTTTTTTTTGACCTCGAGTAATGCTCACCTTTTTTTTTTTTTCTCTACTGTCTCTTTATAGGATGTAACTAGCGGGCTGCGGGGTAACCATTTGCCCTTGCTCTGTGAGGAAAAAAAAAGGAAAAAAGAAACCAGAACTAGGATTGGGATGTCTAAAGGTAACCTCTCAAAACGCAACCCATTTTCCGGCAAGCTCAGCTCAGTGGTTTCCTGCATTGTAATTTTGTTCTGTATAAGTATAGTCCTAATATATAATATTTAAAGTATAGATATATATAAAATATATTATATAGGTATACCTCTATACCATTATATATATGTAGGTTGCCTCTACGTAGTAAGGTTTATTGTCTATACGAAATATCCTGAACAGGTTTTGTCTTACAATATGATCGATATTAGTTTTCTTGCTGCAGGGACAATAGAGGACCTCGCTGACAGAAAAAACAGCGAACATGACATAAGCATGGAGTGCGCAAGAGCATTCTACAGGCCGTGAAGGAAATAAATAAGAAGGAATGGCAGACTTCAAGCCTCCCGAATGTGGCCCTGAACGCCCAGATGACGTAAGTAGAATAGTGATGATTTGGTGAGACATTTTGTGTGTATTGTATCTTTACTGTCTTTGAATACTGATAACCTTGACATGATATGATCTCATTTGATAGTACTCAATCTATGTAACTAACTTTGTGAAGGAATGTGGACAGTCTGATTATGAAGGGTTGGTCATATAAATATCGGATGAATATTTCAAGATGAAGCAAGTTTAGTGGAAAGTAGAGGAATGAAAGGTAGGCGTTAGAAGGCATAGGTGAGTGTGTAGAGGATGATGTGTGGCAGATTGTCTCGCTGAGCGAGACAATCTGCCACACATCGCCCGCTAATCCCCGGCGCTCCACACGTCTGCACACATATATCGTCGCCGTATAGGTTGGAAATGGGTGCTAAGCTCTCTGGAAAAGCACAGCTTTCTTGCTGCACCCATACAGGATGCAAGTATATGCCATATCGCCAAAAAAAAAAAATCAGAAACACCCAAATTCTTCAAGTACTGTATTTTTTTCCGAGTCTACGTGTATTTGTATAGGGCTGGGCTGGGAGGCTTCCTGCTGTGACGTCACCAGCATGTTTCCCGCCACGGCTGGAATGGGGCTGTTGTTTTTCCCGCACTTTTTACAAAAGTCATGTTTTTAGGGAAATAAGGGGTGGAAATGAATTATTTTTTATGGATTAGGTATTTTGAATGAACATTCAACATAATTATGCAAAGAAAAAATGGGTCTGGACGATTACTTTAAGCTTCACCCGTGTAAATATGAAATAAGCTCCTTAGAAAAACATTGATGAATTATAATATCTACAAAGTATGTCCTCACTGTGATAAATGCAACTTCTTGAAAAGGAAAATTTGCATTAAATTTAGCATTTTGTTTCTATATGGATCCATAGACCTTTAACATATATTTACCTGTCAGGGTCCCGGAATGTGCCGCCATTATGAGCAACATCAACAAGCACATCCGCTACATGCACGCCACGCTGGGTTACCTGAGGGACCAGTTGCAGGCCGATCCAAGAGTCCTGCAGCTGGGTCAGGAGGCTCACACGGTAGCCAGTCTTGCCTCACAGTGCGGCGACGGCCTCAAACACCTCAGGGGCTTTAGCGAAGAAGTCAAATTCCTGAAATGCCATTTGGATAAGGTATGTAATCAGCCTTGCTTACTTAAGTTAATTTTGACCCCTAAATGGTTAAATTAGCTATTTATAGAATGCATGTCATAAGGGGATAAATATAAGTAAGATATTGATACCAGATAAATTGTGGCAGATATCTGGAGATGCCGAACATACCCCAGCTGATGTGATCGTGGAATGTGCCGAGAGTGGGCTAGTGTGGCAGCGGCGCCTCCTGGCTTCCCTGGCCACCACCACGGCCCTCGCCACGGTGCTGTGGTATTCCCAGCCGGGCTTCTTTGCTCGAATATTCAATCTTTCCTTCTCACACAGCTCAGTAGTCACTCTTGATGTTTAGTTTTCACAACTAAATCCAAGTGGTCTTCTTGTGTACAAGTTCTTGTCATGTAGCCTTGTGATAGTGTGAGACCTTACCAATACTAAAAATTTAAGGCTGTGGTTGTGGAAAAAGATTAGCATGCCAAAATATTTTTGTACATATTAAAATGAATACTGTGGCAATGAACTTTGTACTTGACTGTATTGCATTCAGTCTTAGTACAAAGAAGTTATTGAGGTACATCCGGGGTTGCCAACCTTTTCAGCCCGCGGGCCAGTGTCTAATGAAGAACTAACGGGCTGCACCATGAGATAATACAGAAAAGTTCAACATAACACAAGATGTTTAATGTCAAGCAATTTTATTGATTTAATGGGAAACTTGATGTTGCTTAGAGTTGCTCAGAAAGACAATATTCGGCTAATAAGAATAACACGGCAGAACAGAACAAGGCAGGTTGTGGCAGGCCGCAACCCATTGCCATCAGGCGAAGGGGCAGCGACGATTGGCCTGGCGGGCCGCGGGTTGGGGACCCCCGGTGTACATGTATGAACCAGGCACATATATTTTTTTTCAGTTTATAGGAAGAATATTAAAGCCTTTTATTTTTGTAGGTGGTATATGTAATCTTCCATATAGGAGCATCAATAACTTTGCCCAGTAGAAGCAGTTAGTCATCGGAGGATATTCACATGCTCCATCCCATTCTTTTTTTCATCCAGTGAAAAGCTGCTGATAATTGCTGGCCTTGAAATGTGATATCCATATATCTTCTGTGTTCAAAAATAGTTTTATATAGTGGTATATAGTTCCTAAAGTGTGCCATGATATCAAATTATGAAAAATAATTTTGTCCTTAGAATGTAATTCCTTTGCAGTGCAGTAAACTTGGTACACAAGTATTTGCACAGTATATACTCAGTACATGTAGTAATTAGTTTGGGACTTCTCCATGTAGTTTCACATATGTATATACTGTTAACCCTCGCAACTGTGACCCAGTCCATGTATGTGGGTCCTTGCTACAAGAGACCGGGTCATTTCATGCCACGCCCCGAGAGGTAACGGGCAACATATGGAATAAAAGTCCACTTATTCTTTTGGCCACACGGTAATAACAGTATGGCCACTTAGGGAATTGAGACAAATTGTATCTTTGTTACAAAACAAGATCTATTCTTTCCATTGCCATCACTTCAAGATTACCAGGTTTGCAAGCTGCTAAAATACAATTAAAATTATTTACACCAAATGTCAATAAAAATGATAACATCAATTTTGTAAAGGTAATACATTACAGGAATCAGCTATTTAATTTATAAAGAAACACACACTTCATAGCCCTTCAGATGAGACATTACAACTACTAGGTAAAATGGAATGGCTTAAAAATAAAACAAAAGATGTACTAAAAAGAGTAAAACCTTTCAATGTGTAGACAATTGCAGCCTTAGTCACTTATATAAACCTGACTAGACAACTGTAGCTGAGCACACCAGGAGGCCGAGGCAGTGTGTTGCCTCCCCGCCACCCTCACGGCAGGACACCGTCATAAATGCTGCCTTAAAATACCAGTCATGTCTTTGAGTACTGCTTTGCAGATAATTGTCAGAACTTTTGTACATCGTGCATTTGGAGACACTATGATGGCAAATCAACGCATTCCACAAATCACTGTAATGTTATTTTCCACAATGGTTGGTAGATTTATTTATTAATTTCATTTAACCATTTTTTAGGTGAAATATGAGCAACGATCTGTATTTTTTTGTATGCCGATTAAAACCTAATACGTTATTGAAAACAATCATTAACATCACAGATACTTAAATTTCCTCATTACGTAGTGCCCTTCTGTTGCACGCCATTCATAGTGCTACTTTTTCCTAATGCAGATTGCTGCGGAAACTTCATGTAAAATTCTTTAAACAAGAAATGTAGTTTAGACTCGTGAAAAGCTAATCCAGCTAAATGTCATTAGCAGCACCAAATAACAGCTTTCTGTATTTCAAACTTCAAAAATAAAGAAATTTAGTTCAATGTTGATTAGATTGCTTTCTTAACTCCCACGCCTCCAGGTGGCGGACAGCACAGTGCTTCACACACACACACAAACATACACTCACATTCACACTTGCCAATCGACTAAACACTTCACAGAAAAAATCACATGATCTGTAAGTCTGTAACAAGCAAGGCAAGAATCTCTTTGCCGTCAAAAAACAACAATTATTAGTAAAACACTTCACATTGAAAAGTGCTATCACAGTCTTCCTTTGCTTCATCCAATTGTTTCAATCACATGATATGAAAAGCCCCATTGAATGATTTTTCCATACTGCAGGAAGCTAGGCCTGCTTGGTAATCAGGCATGTAAGGTTGTGTGATGGTGAAGCAGGAGTCGAGGGTCTTGAGGCCCGCTTGTGTCTCATCAGGTGCGGCGGCTGATGAGTGGACCACTTTTTGTACTGAACTCTCTATCACTGTCTTTTTAGTATATCTTTTGATGACCAAAGTTAATTATTGTGATCATTCACATCACTGAAACATGTGGCTTAAAGGTTGACATGATTATGCAAAATATTATCTATGGTAAACCTACACTAATTTAATGATTTATCAGTTGTTGACTTAAATCTAAACCATACTGACACTTTAAAATGAATTACATGAAATGGAAAAAATGAAAGGCCTTAATATCTGATCTTCCAAAAGTTGTTCCTAATAGATAATTAGTAAGTATAGCAATAAATTTTCTCATCATCAATATAATCAATATGAATTTTACTGCCTACATCTGGGTCAGCATGATTATTGCTTGGAGATCCGATGACACTGAAACATCACTGGGCAGCCGAGCATGTACCTCAAGCCGTGATGCTGTGTGGGTATCCTTTGCATCATACTTGAGGCACATCCATGGACTTAACCTGTGCAGCTTGCAAACATGCTAACTCTTCTTCACCTCAGGTCAATAGCCTTCATCAAATTCCCTATCTAAACTTTTCTTCACCCATCTCTCTCTTTTCTTCAGTTGAACTCATCTTCACATTCATCTTGAGTTTCCGAAGAATACAAAACTTTAACTCCTAATGTAGCCACCTTCAATCACATACAAAGTTCATTTACTTTGTGCCGTTCCGTAAAGTCCATCTCGCGTGTTTCACATCACATCCGTCACAACTCTCTTCACTGTATTCTGTAGTCCACTGTAAGATGAAATGACTTTCAAGTGATCTATGGTCTGGTCTGAACGAGTAATGACATTCAGCCAGAAAAGTCCTTCTGTATGCTTATAATCCTCATTTTGTACACTGCCAATTCCAATTAGCAAGGGGTTGGTTATATATGAAGTAGAAATGTCAGTTCATCCAAAATAGTACAGCTTTACGGAGACTGCCCCCTACAGCTGCCTCTAGTTTATAAAAGAACACATTTTAATTGTAATCAAGGCAGTAAGCTACATATTAACTGAATCCTCGGGGACACGAGCAGACAGCATCATGATTATTCCAAACATCAGAGTTGGAGCAGAGATGTGTCTTTTTTTCTATTGTCCGGTGGTTCTGTGACCAATGTTTGTACCACGAGACACATCCCATGTCTGATGTCCATCATAATTGTGATTCTGGCTGGTGTGCTTGTGTTGCTCTACTCTTACTGCTGTTGACAAGTAATACATTGATGATATTTCTAACTTTATACCTTCACTTGTACTGCTGAGGAGACTTACGTTTGTAACAAAACCTTAGCACGCTCCCGAGAACAGAGTCCACTTGTGCTATTGAGAGTGTCATTAAATTAACTCATTGAAATCTTCCTGCTAAACAAGGTGGGTCCATAGGGTGACTAGACTGCTGTGTATTGGTCAGACACTTTATCTGACAACACACTAAAAGCTGAGACAAAAAGTACCCAAGCTTAACAGTCAGTCATTTTGTAAACAAGAAAAAAAAAACCGATCTGTTGCTCTCGAAAGTGGAGAGAAAATAAGTGCTAACATAGCAATAGTGGACAATAACATTCTCCTGGTGAACAGTCCTCATGTGGTCATAAAATATCTTGACTAAATCAAATGTCTATCAGGAGATTTCACATATATACACTACAGGCATGCTGGCTGTAACTGTCAAGATAATGCATTCATATTCATACCACAGTTGTAACAATGGGCAGTGTCACTCTTCTTGCCTCTCAACTTCCATGAATAGAAAAGTTCTCATAAAAAGTGGAGCTTTGAATAAAAAAAAAATAAAAAAAATAAAAAAATAAAGCCTGAAGCAAATACAGGATGCATATTTAGAAAATATAAGGACTCCAAATAATTGGTTTTAGTGGTAAAATGATAGGGAGCTTCATTCAAAGACCTGACATCGTGTGTGTACGCATGTGTGTGTTTTACTTGCACCAGTAAAATGATGTCAGAAGGCAATTGATATTTTGATTCAAATTATGGGATTACAAATATTTTTGTGAATAAACCCAATGATACGATACTACTGCAAGGACAATTTTGACTTACTTGGTTCAAGTGGGCCGTAGCAAGTGTCATTGATTTGCCTTCAGAATAGTGATGACAATCACATATGATGTGACACATCATTCATCCTTACGCAATGGTCCCACAAAAGTGTTCAATGGTCAGGTGAGGCCTCACTAGAGCACATGGCAGTGATCAAACTCTTAGTCTAGGCAACACATGTCAAAGTGCTGCCCCTCTCCCTTATGCTGCCTGGCTGCTGAGTAATGCTGCTGAAAAGTTCTTTTAGCTATGAATAGCCTGTGGGAGATAACTCTGTAAACAAAGAAAAGTTAAAGCATCGAAAATTTTATTAATTTTACCTATCCTTCGATATGAATTTTTATAAAAAAATAAATGCTATCACAGATTTCTAGATACAAACTGATTATAAAAATTTGTTGTGCAAAAGTTTTCTATAATCTCAGTTTTCATAAAATTCATGGTCTCTTTCTTCAACTCATTTCTTGCCCAACAAGCCACTCTGATTCCAGGCCACCAGGGGGAGTGTTGCCGCCCTAAGGTCTGTGGCCTTAATGTCACCATGTGCTGATCCCTTACACGGCATGAACCTGAACTGCCTCAGCCTCAGCTCAAGGCTAAATGGGAATAAACAGATGCTGTCTTTGATATAAAACTCCCTTGCATTCTTCTACAAACAATAGACGAGTTGTTTCAAATCTATGGATACAGAAATGATGTAAAACAAAAACATGAAATTTCTTCGTAATGGAGCTCTCTCAAAGTTATATAAACTAAAAATTTGCTGTCTTACAAAACTAAGCCAAATGATGAGGGAGAAAATGAAAAACATTATTCTGAATTTCCCTTCATCTCTGGGACTCTGTGATCACTCCAAATGACTGTTGGGAGAATGCATTGTTTGTTTTCTGTTAAAAAACACCACCGGGGATTTCCCCTGAGGACCTCACCAGCAGGACATCCATACTTCCACAAATTCTCTCTTCACTTTATAAACTATGAGGACAAACAGACGGATGAAAAACCAATAGAATGTATGAGAGAGACGGTGAATAATATCAGAAAAGAGGGGAAGAAAAGTCGGGATGGCATTTACACCCATTCTAAAACACATAGAAATAATAATAAAATGACAGGTGGGACACACAAGGACTGGGACACCAGCCTCCACGAGTGTGGCTCGGAGCATATTAATCCCGAGCCACCGCCCCGCTGGGTCTTCCAGGGAGCCGGGAGCCACGGTGCCGGCTAAGTCTCCACGGGCCACGGAGGGTCTGTACAAGGGTGGGCGGGGCTGGAGGCATCGGCCCGGCTGCACTATGAGTTGGAGGTGGAGTCTGAGGTGTGGCCGTTGTCGGTGTACGAGGCCGAGGAGTTCCCGTTGACAACAAAGGACGTCCCCAGACCGTACAGGTGACCACAGTACTTGGCGTCATCAATCTTGTCCTCAAAGAACATCTTGAGAATGCCAGGAGACAAATAATTCAATGTAAATGTAACTTACACATAATATAGTTAATGAAAATCATGCTAATATGTATAATACAGGGAGGCCCCCGAAGATACGAAGAGTTAGGTTCCACCTGGCATACTCGTAAAGCGAAATCTCGTATAGCGAAATACATAACTAATGGTAAAATATAGGTTTGGTTCCAGGACCCCATTAAAGACATGTTTTTCACACATGTTTTCACAAAGACATGTTTTTCACAATTTTTGGGGCAGCACACCTGGCTAATCACCACGGAGTCGCCTCCGTGGTGCAGTGGCTAGCGTGCCTGGCTACGAATCTGCGGGCCCTGGTTCGATCCCGGGCCAGGGCAAGTCGGTGACCAGCCTACCCAGCTGTTCTTACTTCCTTTCGGGGTTGATAAATGGGTACCTGGGGTAACCTGGGGAAGGTAACTGTGGTAACCCGGGAGTCACACTAGCCCTGTGTCCCGGGGTAACGGTTTCTCACCCACCACAGGCTCTAAGGGCTAATGCCACGGAGATGAGCACCGCATGCCACGCGCAGCTTAGCGTATGCTCCCATCTTTACCTTTTTACACCTGGCTAATTACCCCTAAAGGTCAGGCCGCACCATATGCTTAATTACCCTTCAGGTCATGTGGTCTAGGGGTGACCTGACTGGGGTCAACCAAATCCCCCTTTGTCCAGCCTGGGAGTCCTATATTCAGGCAGTTACCTACCTACCATCTGAGGCAACACATCACTCCTCTCCCTGTGTTCCTCATGGCATCACTCAGCTGTACTTACCTACATTCCCGCCGTAATAAACTTGTGTGTGAACGCTGTGTTAGGTAGGTTAAGGGACAAGGGAGGGGTGGGCAGTCCTCTTCCACTACCCACAAACTCGTCTCTGCGCATCTGAATCATTGTACATGATACAGCCCAGATGCATGTGGTAGGGTGCACATTTTGAACTTAAGAATTTTACTCACCCCAGTTTGAATGTCGTAGCATTGGATTTTCGATTTCATATATTGAAAATAGACCCTAATTGACTAAGTTCGTATCATTGATTTCTCGTATAATGAATGTTCGTATAACGGGACCTCTCTGTACTATTATAACACTATGATTTTACTATTATAACACTATGATTTACAAATGGTTTGTGCATATATGGAAGAGAACATGCTAAATAAATTGACACACAAGAGGAAAGATATAAAGAAGATTGAAAGAATACTAAGAACGGCCACAAAGATTATTCCCGGCTTATCGGGTCTGACATAGGAGAGGTTGGAGAAATTGGGTTTGCCGGCTTTGGAGGAAAGAAGGATAAAAGGCGACTTGACAGTGGTGTCTAGAGCCATGTCAGGATTGTAAAAAATGGACTCACCTCTTTCATTTTGAAGAATGCAGCACCTGTGAGGAGGGAATCAGAGCCGGCCTGGTGCTGGGGCCCCACCCGCTCCAGCTCCAGCTGCTCCGCCACCTCTTGCAGGCCCCCTTTCAGGTTCTTGCACGACTTCATCAGGTACTGGCAAGCCAAGGTAATGATGTCACTGCCACTATCATCAAACAACAGTCTTCTACATAAACATGGTGCACTGTGCCACATTGATCCAGGGAAACATACTAGAGGCCATTATATCAAAGAAACACACACGGGACAAAAATGTATTGATTACTTTCCTGATAGTATCTCGATGCTCACTCACCTTAACATCATAAATTGAAGGAAAGTATAGCCTCAAGAGTTCAAAGAAATCGCTCTCTTCTGAGGGTAAATTCTGGTCTGTCAATAACTTTAGCAGGTAGCCAAAGTCATACCCACTGTAATGTAGGAGGCGTTTGTGTGTTAATGACTCAGCATAGCATGACAAGTATGGAAGCAATTAACTTATAACAATGTGATCACTAATAGTCTTAATGTACAACATCACATCAGTGACTAACAAGTGAATTTCTATGATGTTAGCAGAACTGAAAAAGAAAGTTGCTGGGGTGTTACAAGGACAAGACTTGGGAAAAGTTCAAGAGAGTTTAACACCATTACAAGAACAGTTAAGAGACCTGTGGAAGGAGAGCATCTTTATGTTGTCAAACAGCACGATGCCGGAGGTCATGAGGAGCTCTGCAAACCTGACGGGTTCAATGCCATCCTCCTCGTGCTTCTTAAACTGAAGGCCGGAGTTTTGTAGGAGGTCTATGCTGTCCTGGGCATACATGTCCTCGCTGCCAAAGAGATATTTTGTGTTCAGTTTTTAATGACGAGTCTCACTAGCAAGCTATCTATTTCATGTCACTGTTCACCATTTGATACAATGCCACATGGTGTAAGCTACAACCAAACAGGCAAAGACTACTCTATACTGGACTTGCTACTCATTTTGGGCTATTTCCAGTGGAGGCCAGTTTTGCGATTCCTGCCATTTTCGAACATCACTCCCTTTTCCCTTCCTATGGTTTATCAGTATATATGATATACCGTTATCTTCGTAAATGTTTGTTCTATAATATTATCAAATAAAAAACAGTAAAATGCAATAAAGAAATGCCATTATGAGAGAGTTAAGAAATATGCATGAACTTAATATTCACTTGAACTCACCACCATTTAATATTTTGCGAGAAAACATTTTAGATGCTAGCGATAGAAAGAAGCGGATTTTCATTAGCTTTCCATTGCTATATTTCGTTTTCTGATAAATGAATCATAACCATGCATAAATTAGCGTTAACTAAAAAAATAACATCATCTATCGGGATAATTACCCGATGGATGATGTTATTTATTTAGTTAATGCTAATTTATGCATGGTTCTAATTCATTTATCAGAAAATGAAATATAGTAATGGAAAGCTAATTAAATTCCGCTTCTATTGATATGTTGCATGTAAAAAGTCTTCACGCAAAATATCAAATTGCGATGAGTTTAAGTGAATATAAGTTCATGCATATTTCTTCAGAGTCTCATAATGGAATTTCTTTAGTGTATTTACAGTTTTTTATTTGATAATATTATAGAACAAACATTCACGAAGATAACAGTGTATCATTTATACTGATATGCCATAGTCTACTGTATTCATGGAACACATTTTTACTTGCCGATACGATTGATGATGTTATTTTTTTAGTTAACGCTAATTTAGGCATGGTGGTAATTCATTTATCAGAAAACGAAATATATCAATGGAAAGCTAATGAAAATCCGCTTCTTTCTATCGCTAGCATCTAAAATGTTTTCTCGCAAAATATTAAATGGCGCAGAGTTTAAGTATATATTGAGGTCATGCATATTTCTTCACTCTCTCATAATGGCATTTCTTTAGTGTATTTTACTGTTTTTTATTTGATAATATTATAGAACAAACAGTTACGAAGATAACGGTATATCATATATACTGATAAACCTTAGGAAGGGAAATAGGGGTGATGTTCTAAAATGGCAGGAATCGCAAAACTGGCCTCCACTGGTCATGGGCGGGTTGGCGCGGGGCACGAGTAGCAAGTCCAGTATAGAGTAGTCTTTGAAACAGGTAAAGTTTAGGCAATCCATGAAGTGATGATGAGCTTTGAAAAGATCCTTTAGAAATTTCTAGATTGCTGTGAGTTTGATATAGCAGTGAGGAGACCTAAATACTCCACAAGATCCCAACAGACTTTTCCCTCTTTCTTCCAAATATTTCTTCCTAAATATTTTATTTTTTTAAAGATTCTGAAAAATAACCCTGGATAAACTTACGTAAGGTTGAATTTGAAATTGAACTGCCAGGTACTGAACCCAGGCGGCGTCTTGCCCTGCTCATCGAGGAAGGTGAAGCCCAGCTGGATGATCTTGAGGAGGTCAACATTGCAGCGCAGCAGCTGGTATTGGTAATCGGCATTGCTTCGAAACTCCCCAATGGGCCTCGCAACCACTCCAGGGAACTCTGTGTCCTGAGGTGCACACTCATGTTACGGAGAGTTTGAAGGAAGCCTCCAGGCTTGAAAATACATATTATTTACAAGAATGAAAAGGTAACTAAGGAAAACAAGAACAAAATGAAGTAAATAATATGGAAGGAAACTCAGTAAGATTAAACAAATCAACAGACAAAAGCTCTTATTACACAGAACATATTTAATATAATAAATGATTCATAAATGAGGATTTCTAGAGAGAATTTCTTACTCATGGAATTAAGTTATACTAATGCCCAAATTCTGAAGTGCATACAAATACACTCGTCTTGCTTACAATTTTACAATATAACTTTCATTTTAATCCTCAAATGAGAGCTATTGTATCTGTGACCAAGTCCGACAAAGGGCACCGGCACCCACCATAGCCACATAGGGATACTGATGAACGATGCGACGGATGTGGTGAAACTCCTCCTCCATGTTGTGTGCCCAGACCTCCCGGATGCCACACTCCTCGTTGGACATGGGCCGGTGTCCACTGCCCCGGCCCCCCCGTGTGCCTCCACCGTCCACCCCATCCCGGTCGCCTGTGCCGCTGCTGCCTCCGCCCAGCACAAATGGCCCCGTAATACTTGGCATCACACTCTGCACCATTCAAAAGCTGTCACGACACTCTGAAAAATAAAACATGGCCACTCTAACTTTCTGGCAACAGTAATAAACAAAAACAAAACCAAATAAAAATATAATTTCCATCTGTCTGTTATTCTGTGCCTACAATGAAACACAGCTTTTGTCGTGACCTACAGAACACAACATGGTTATGTGGTAGTATAACAAATATTAGTGCCAGTGCTTATATTGGATAAGAGTGCCAGACAAGGCAGGCAATTCTGCAGTCAGGCGTTCCATCCCCAACATTCCATCACACCCAGGGATTTTTCATTAACAAATGTGGGCGGTTATTGTCCCCTTTCAGCAAGGGGACGGGGACGGGGACGGGGGGGGGGGGGGGGGGGGTGTACGAGGTCCCAGCATTACCCAAAGAAAGGTCAGTACGAGCTCCAAGCTCTTTCCGGGAGGGTAAGAAATGGCAATCGCGAGTCCAGCTCGCGTGGCAGTAGGGAGTTCACGCAGTATAAAACATATTAATTTCTGCCAAAAACTAGTGCCAAATTAATTTTAAAAAACAGTTACCAGAAAAATACCAAAATTATGCCAAAATATTTGCTTGATGATACAAGATTTGGCGATACCTGCCTGCACATTCTCAATATTTTAGTGCCTATGTAATCTTTCAATAATTTGATAGAGCATAATCTTTCAACAATTGCTTGTATGCATTATCGGCACTCGAGGAACGCATCCTCATTCATCCCACGGATTAAAACCTTTAATGAACGAGAACTTTGATATACGAGTAAGCTCCGTGGAACGAATCTGCTCATCATCTGATTATATTGTGAAATATATATATATATATATTATATATAGCTTAATTCACATTTTTTCAGCATTTCTACGACAAAACTAACCGCAAAAGTATATATCAAGTTATGTGGCATTAATAAGCATCCTAGTACAAGCTTTTGATGGTTGGAATTCAGCTCAACAAACTGATCTCATAATATTGAAAATACACTTTGGTGGGTTCTACTGCAGTTTAATGCATTATAAGGCACGTAGTTATAACCGTCCTCAACTTGTAGATCTGACCATTTGCAGTATTTCTAACTCCTACAACAGCCGTCGGAAATGAAAAATAACAATAGGGTCCCGGGTCTGGGGGGCATCTCTCCGCCCATAACATTCCTCTCCTATCATCTCACCTTCAGTAGGGTCACCAGGTAGGTTATGGTGAAATGCATACACTTGTCCACACCAGATTAGGTTAACTAGGCTATCATGAACAGGTAAACACAGGTACGTTCCCAGACACCTTCACCACGCAACAGATATCACAAGGCAACGTAGAGTGCACTGAAATGCTCGCAAACACGAAGCAATGGTAGTTAAAAGTCTATCTAGGTTAGTTTAGTGGCAGGGAAGCATGCGCATTTAACCCACTTCACCGTGTCATATCACCACTTTAATAACCAGGAACACTTTTCTGGTGATGTTTCCTGCGGCACAACAACGACTCACTGTCTACCAGGCGTGAATACCTCGCAGGGAACGATAAAAAACACGTATTTACCACAAGGTTCAAAAACTTTCCAGGGGACAACCACTCGTACGGTTTTCCTGCCCCTTCTTATTTTCCATTATCCAGTACACTTTTCACCGTACACTTACTTTCTGGAGACTTTGAGGGCGGATTTGGGTAGTATAAAGGGAGGCAGGTCGCTATTATAATGAAGACAGAAGCATTCCAAGGCAACACCCACGGGTCCACACATCCACCCCAGCTGACAGGGAGGCCACTCAACACGGCGTCACTGTTGCCAACCACTCACATCGCCAACACTTCCCACGCAACACTGAGCTCTTACCCACAAAACTCCCACAGTAACATAGCCATACCACATAACCAAGCCACATTCCATTGATATTTCCCATGATCATTATAATATTAATATAATAGTGATCAAGTCATACACATACTTTCATTTCAATCCTCTGTCTTCTTCTTCTTCTTCTTCTTGTGACCTTAGACGCTTGTATCGCTTCATAGGTCCTCTTCCACTTCGTCTCCTTCGTTAACAAAACTTGTTAACTCTTCCCCTGTTTATTTCACCTGGAAAGACATTTTGATCAGTTTTCAATCCTGTGGCCCTATAAATAATGCCCATACAAACATAAATGTTGAACTTCAATCATATATAACTCGCGTCTCTGATCAATTTCCCATGCGGCCTAACTTAATGTATATTTTGTTACTCATAATGGCACGTATGACCTCTGAAGGCAGTTTCAGACCGCCATAACAGCAAGTGCGAGCGTGGGAACAAGGATTACTATTATACTAGAATTTATACTTGCGTGAGACGGGAGACAAGAATGAGATGCATTCGGGCAGTTACGGTATCTCACAATGCATGTACACCAAGATCATTCATCTACCAGGGTAAATGGCTTCCTTATTGACATTAGACTATCATATCATATCATTGATGTGTCTTTTGCTTCAAAAATGCGCACTCAAATGAATATTACAATATAAAGTCAACCTTCTGAGGGTTATTTTCCCATGAAATACAATCAAAAGTTAGATTATCCAACAAACCTACATGGGAATAATTTTCCTACAAAAATACCACATATTTAATAACTGAGCCATATCCTCGCACAAACAATCCCTCAAAAGTTCATTTGCCTCACAAATTTGAGATTTTTTTTACAAAGTGGCAACAATGCAGTACTGTATTACTCAGAGAAAACGAGACTCTCTCATGGTACACTATCACAAATTGTTACATCCTTGTTACTACAACAAAATTAATACTATCTTATGCCTCATTTTTTCGGATATATAGAAGGAGATGCAACCAAAATACTATTTTTTTTGTAATTAGTCGTAATTAGTCATAAGATTCTTTATCTGAGTCGACCATGGAAAAATGGAAATGCGCTGGAAACGAAATAGGTAGGCTTACATGGTAGCCTAGATATTATGCAATTTCAAGCGAAGATATAGCTGCCTTGCACTGACGTCACGATATAGCGTCTTCAAGCCAAATGCCGCCCGTCAGAGCGAGCTGGAGGACCAACAAACTCCACTTGCAGCCCGTGTTTGCCAGCTTATGGTACTTTTCCCCTACCAAATATATGTTTATCAGTATAAAAGATATACTGTTATCTTCGGAAATGCTTGTTCTATAATATTATCAAATAAAAAACCGTAAAACACACTAAAGAAAGGCCATTATGAGACTCTCAAGAAATATGCATGAACTTAATATTCACCAGCGCCAGCTCCCATTTAATATTTTGCTCGAAAACATTTTACATGGAGAATATCAATAGAAGCGGAATTTCATTAGCTTTCTATTGATATATTTCGTTTTCTGATAAATAAATTAGAACCATGTATAAATTAGCGTTAACTAAATAAATAACCTCATCAATCGGGAAAAATTACCCGATTTCATGATGTTATTTATTTAGTTAACGCTAATTTATGCATGCTGCTAATTAATTTATCAGAGAACGAAATATATCAATGGAAAGCTAATGAAATTCCGCTTCTATTGATATTGTCCATGTAAAAAGTTTTCTCGCAAAATATTAAATGGGAGCTGGAGTTGGTGAATATTAAGTTCATGCATATTTCTTGAGTCTCATAATGGCCTTTCTTTAGTGTGTTTTACGGTTTTTTATTTGATAATATTATAGAACAAGCATTTCCGAAGATAACAGTATATCTTTTATACTGATAAACATATATTTGGTAGGGGAAAAGTACCATAAGCTGGCAAACACGGGCTGCAAGTGGAGTTTGTTGGTCCTCCAGCTCGCATCTCTCGCGCCTGTCGCAGCCACAACAAGGGCTGTGACGTCACGTGCAAGACACCTATTGATATAATGACATAAAACAATAAAAACTGTGAACATATTGCCATAAATTGATACAAAACATGATGAAAAGCGAAGAAAACACGTAAAAAAAGGAAATAGGTGACGGAGCGCGGGAAGCAGTATGACAGAATGACAGATAACCTACAAGTGCAGCTGTGCCCACGGAGCTCCAGTTTACTGCAGCTTCTCTAGAGTTTACTTCAGCTGTTCCCTTGTCAGTGGGTGTGCGGAGGGCTTGTTATAACTGTGCTTTAGGCAGCTAACAGAACATAAGGCAGCTAACGAGGTGTATAGTGTGGTGGAGTGGTGGGCAAGAATTAAGGTGGTGCGTGCGTGTAGTGTGGAATTATTGTGTGGTTGATAAAAAGGTTGTAAAAGTGTGGAGACTGGAAAAAAATAAACGGCTTCAGGCGATAATACAGGTTATATAATGTGATGCAGAAGTGAATGAACGCAAAGAGACTGAGGAAGAAGTTGATGTGAAGTATCAACATCTAAAGTGAATTTCTAACTTACATAGTCACCTACGTATACAAGAAAATAAGTATTATCTACGGTTTCTACAACAGCATGTTTTTAATTCGTGTAGCCTACTGGTATGCTATTTCCTTGCATATAGCACAGTAGCTTTATTCACACTACATTTTCAATCCATGTAATCTATTTTTTCAGGTATATGAAGCGAACAAGGTCACCAATAGACCCGTTTACTCACACCTAAAACACGGAGTATTATAAAGCTTTGGGTGCAATATAGGCTACATATCACTGTACTCATATTCTTTTTGCTGAGAAATGCACCATAAATGAAATATATGGCCTTTTTGGGGCCAAAATATCACAACACGGCGGAACGCGCTGTGATTGGTTGTGACGTAGTAACTGCAGACTCAGATCTCGCCTGATCAGCTGATCGGCTTGTTTTGGCTCAGCAAACCGCAAATTATAGTTTTATTTTACTAACTTAACTAACCTTACTAACTTGCATTACCCCTACTACCGCAAGATGACCAGTAATCCTCCTTCAAGTGATGTAGTAGGTATTCACTGTGTTTGTGAATATGTAAGTTGTAGTTTATAAGGAAAAAGTGGATAGACAGAGCAAAGTGGCCCGTGACACCAGACAAGTGATGACTTCTGGGATCGGCATTCCTTATAGGGAGCTTAAATGAACCTGCAATGACATGTACAGCTAGACAGATAGACGAACTCATAGAGGAACAGGTAGAAATGTATGGCTTTCTTTCCCCACATAAGCAAAACATACACCCTTCGTCACTCTACTCACCACTACAACCTTTACTAACCATACATTTCTACCTGTTCCTCTGTGAGTTCGTCTATCTGTCTAGCTTTACATGTCATTGCAGGTTCATTTAAGCTCCCTATAAGGAATGCCGATCCCAGAAGTCATCACTTGTCAGGTGTCACGGGCCACTTATCTCTGTCTATCCACTTTTTCCTTATAAACTACAACTTACATATTCACAAACACAGTGAATACCTACTACATCACTTGAAGGAGGATTAGTACTGGTCATCTTGCGGTAGTAGGGGTAATGCAAGTTGGTGTATTAGTAGGTAGTACATAATAGTAGCGGCCGCTTCACAGCTGTTTTGCTCTGTTGTCTAAGCTAGTGACGTCACAACATGGCGCCAGTCGTTTTAGAGCGTATACATTTTCCTGTACTTAAATTGGCTGTATCATCAAAAATACTGTTCACATAGAAAAATCAACATCACTGCCCAACTATATGAGGCTTGAAGATGTCAAATCAATCCTTACCTCAAGTAGAGTAAACGGGTCCATTACTTATACTCACAAGAAAAGACAGCTATATCATACTTAGACAAACCGAAATGACATAAAGTTAATCCATTTGCTTTTCCCTTTAAGTAGTAAGATTTCACCCTTCCTCTTCCTCGTAAGAATCGAGGGAAGGAGCTTTGAGGACTCATGGCTCTGGGTCGCGGGTCTCGTAAGATAGGCGAGCCCTGCTGGAGCCACATACAATGCAGACGCTCGCAGGAAAAGTCCTTCTGTGACTTCCTCGTGTGCAAGTGTGAAAGGTAAGAAGAGAGGAGAGAGAGAGAGAGAGAGAGAGAGAGAGAGAAGAGAGAGAGAGAGAGAGAGAGAGAGAGAGAGAGAGAGAGAGAGAGAAGAGAGAGAGAGAGAGAGGGGAGAGAGAGAGAGAGAGAGAGAGGAGAGAGAGAGAGAGAGAGAGAGAGAGAGAGAGAGAGAGAGAGAGAGAGAGAGAGAGAGGAGAGAGAGAGAGAGAGAGAGAGGAGAGAGAGAGAGAGAGAGAGAGAGAGAGAGAAGAGAGAGAGAGAGAGAGAGAGGAGAGAGAGAGAGAGGAGAGAGAGAGAGAGAGAGAGAGAGAGAGAGAGAGAGAGAGAGAGAGAGAGAGAGAGAGAGAGAGAGAGAGAGAGAGAGAGAGAGAGAGAGAGAGAGAGAGGAGAGAGAGAGAGAGAGAGAGAGAGAGAGGAGAGAGAGAGAGAAGGAGAGAGAGAAGAGAGAGAGAGGAGAGAGAGAGAGAGAGAGAAGTAGAGAGAGTAGAGAGAGATAGAGAGTAGTAGATGAGAAGTAGTAGTAGTAGTAGTAGTTCCTTATAATGAACTATTAATCACGCATAAATACTCCTGCATGGCTGAAGGACAACAATAAACAATTATGTAATCTTGCCTGAATTTGACTATGCATGTTTTTTCTTTGCAGTGAGTTCCATAATATCGATGGAAGGTGCTCAAGAAACTACTGGGAAGATCTCGGTAGGTGAACATAGTGGTAGTATAATGCCAATGAGATATTATCATTCACATTATCATTATTGGTGTTATTACTGTTATCTCCACCATTAAAATCACTATCACTTTTATCATCACATTACTCCGACATAAGTAGCGAAAAGACTGTTATTCATTGTCTTCATTCTCTCCCTCAACCTCCTCATGCTCCTCCTCCTCCTTCCTCCTTAACAACATCTTCCCTCTCTTCCTTCTCCTCCTATTCGTTCATCCCTTTCATCACCATTGCAATCATCACCGTCATCATCATCATTAAGCACATTTCTCACATAACAAGCGAAAAGTTCTACTCAAGTAACACTCAGCTGATGCATATTACTATAAACACAGAAGCGCCTCCCCTCACCACCTATAAAAAAAAAGCCACAGTAATTATCATGACTTCTAATGCATAACTGTCCCTGAGAGCCTGAGATTGTTCTTGCACACCCGGGATAAGAACATAAGAACATAAGGAAGCTACAAGAGGCCGCGAAACCTACACGTGGTAGTTCCTGTTATTCAATACTTTACTCCTACTACTCCTGTTACTACATATCCACCTTTCATCCCCCCATCCATAAAGTGATCTAGCCTCCTTTTAAAGCTCCCTAATGTTCATTGGGTCATCCTTATACAGGGTTACAGTCCTGGCAGCTGTTGGTGATCGCACTCGTCATCACCTTGTTCTTCCTGGCAGTGTTCATCGGGTGTCTTTACTATGGCTTCCTCAAGGTCGTCAGGTAGGCACATTAGCTAATCAATATCTTCATCAACTTACATTTCTATCATAATATCAGATCCATTTTGTTGAGATATTTATGACATTTTCAATTTACCTTTCCATCTCTTACATTTACTTCCTTTCCTTACGTTTTTATCATACTATCAGATCTTACTCCTCCATTTTGTTGAGATATTATACGACCTTTTCAATTTACCCTTTCCTTTCTTCCATCTTTTCTAACTCTTTAAACGTGAGCTATCTTGCCATAAAGCTCAACCAATATTTTACTTAATTTGCATATTCTTGTATCACTGTTTACTCTCCCATAGTGTTGAAATATTATATGATTATTTTTTATTTTATCTTTCCTTCCACTCATCTTTTCTATCGTGTTTTATCTTTTATAACGTGTAGCAGCTATGTAAGTGAGCCTTGTGATTGTACAAATGTATGGAATGGTCTAGATATCATGTTTTCTGAAGTCAATACATTACTTAGAAACTCGAAATTTTACAAGAATCTACGTCACATACACACATGCTTCAACATTTTACTCTCCCATGCACGTATTACTGTTTACTTTCCCATATTGTTGAAATGTTATATGATCTTTTTTTGCACACACACACACACACACACACACACACACACACACACACACACACACACACACACACACACACGCACACACACACACACACACATACACATGCTTCAAAATTTTACTTACGTGAATTTGCACCTGCAGGAGATACAGACGCACGAGCCCGCTAGGAGAACCACCGCCTTCGGAAAGCTTCAAAGACGGCGACGGCGGCAAACGGAACAGCCTGACGGAGGAGGCAGCAGCAGAAATCAAACTGAAACATAAAATGCATGCCATGAGGAGAATGCCCCAAACGGTAGAGAGGTCGAGGACACAGCTGAGACGTGGGATATCTGTGTTAAGGGAGCAGGACGAGGAGGAGGAAGAGGATGATGATGAGTATGAGATGACGAGTGGCACGTCGACGATGGGGCAGTCTATGGAGGAAGACGTCGTTCCTGTCCCTTCTATCAGACCCGTGCCGAAGTTTATCCTGCCTCTGCACTTCAGTCACAACCCGGGTAAGGCGTTCTATGTGGCATACAGGCACAGGGGACTGGTTTATTAATAAGAATATAAGAACATAAGAAAATAAGGAAGCTACAAGAGGCTGCGAGACCTACACGTGGTAGTTCCTGTTACTTAATACTACCTACATCCACCTTTCATCCCCATCCATGAAATTATCCAGCATCGTTTTATCTAGGCCATCCTTAATCTATCTTAATCGATACCTATATAACGATGATAGAATTTTGTTGTTATTGTTGCTGTGCGTAGAGTCATAGGTTCTTGATGGCCATGCAGGAAGAAATCATTGGTTTGTGCATGGTGGTGGGGGGTTATCTGTGTAGGGAGGTAATGCTTAGGGTGTCATGCAGAGTGACTTCTTTGATGAGGAGGACGTATGAGTATTAACTGGAGAAACCCTTACATTCTAAAGACTATTCACTTTCGGATTCACAAGACGTTCCTTACAATATCAGCACGAGAAAAAAATTATGACGTAAGGCTGACAACTTTCTGTATTCCGAATAAACTTAAGAACTTAAAATCGACTTCCCAACCCTGTAGCTTGAAATTCTGCACGTAGATATTTGTCACACAATACTTGTACTCGTATATGAACACAGGGCTTCTTATAGTCTTTACAATGGTAGTCATGACACTTGCATGCGACCAATAACTTTAAAGGTGGTTAATGTTTAGAACTAAGAAATGATATCAAGACAGCTGGCGAGAATGCGTAACAAGCGAATGAGTCGAGCACTGCGGATCATGGCCCATTGCAAAACCGAGGAGGTTATATCGAGGTTAACTGAGGCGATTTCTCCATAGAAGTATATTTCAGTGGATAGAACAATCATAAGTACTTTTGTTGCATAATCATCTACATAAGAAAACAGGAAATAAAAGCTGTTAATGCAAGATTGTAACTATACTCGTTCGTCGTGGAGAAAAAAACCCATTGAAATATCTTTTCAATGTAATGGCCTCGAATTGTGAATTATAGGCGATGTTGTTGTTATGGTGCGTGACACAAGGCTGGCATGACCCTTGTAACAGTGTGTTGGTGGTGTATGTTGACCCCACTATAGACGTGCATGCGTTACAACAGGCTCCGGGAGGCGAGGTGGCGCGCAGCTGAGGCGCAGCGGCAGCGCAGGCTCGTGGTCGCTGTCGTCGTGGGAGATGCAGCCCCTGGAGGCGGGCCTGATGGACTGGTGGCCTGTAAGGAAACAGTTCCGTCGTCCTGCACACCGAGGGTAAGCACCAGTGTGTGGATCGCAGGCATCTGCAACAAGGCTGGCAGTACGGTCGGTACGGCGCGGTGCCAAGTAGCCTACGAAATAATGCGCAATTATTATCTTTTTTTATTCGCGTCAGAAAAAAATCTGCCAAATTTTTAACGGTATTGTGGGTATTTAGAATATATATTGACACTTTTTTTGTAACAGTAACACATCACAAGAGGGTTGTATTTGCCAGCTCAGAATGATACTTCCAATACTGTAGATACATAATTATATGAAATGGAAGAAAAGAAAGAAATATCGTCACAAGTAGTACTATACAAGATAATTTTCAAAAAGGTGAAACATTTCTCTGACTCTTCCCTCTAACAGTAATTGCGCTTATTCCCCCTCCTCATTAGCCAGTGCGCCTTAACAACCGTGGAGGAGCTTTGGAGTGGCACGGGGCACGGTCAGATCAGGCTGCTGTGCGAGGAGGAGGGCGGGGGCGAGGCAGCTGTCGGCGGTCAGTGGCTACTCGGCGCCGATGTGACATCTTCGTTACTACTCGTGCAGGTTAGGTTAAAAGACTTTGCTATGATGAGCCAAGCAGTAAAAAGTACGACGCGTCAATAAAGCTCTCACTCGCTTTCTCGCTCGCAGTGCGGCTGCCCCTAAAGGCGCTATTACACGGGCACTTTTCTGCTCAGTGAGCAGTGCTCAGTGAGGAGTTTTGAGCAGTTTGCTCAATGAAAGCCTGTTTCGTTAAGCAAACAGCGAACTCCTTCGAAGCTATTTTTGCTCATCATTTCATTGAGCAAAACTTGCTTGAGTTAGCAAAAACGTTTTCTGTTATAAGGAATCGACATTAGTGGATGACTAAATTATTTATTGCAGGAGCATTTTGTTCTAAAACTCTTTAAATACCGAATTATATGAAGGACAGTGGTGGTGGTGGTGGTGGTGTCAGGGTGTAGGAGTGGTGGTGGTGTTAGGGTGTAGCAGTGGTGGTGGTGTTAGGGTGTAGCAGTGGTGGTGGTGGTGTCAGGGTATAGCAGTGGTGGTGGTGTCAGGGTGTAGCAGTAGTGGTGGTGGTGGTGTTAGGGTGTAGCGCTGGTGGTGTCAGGGTGTAGCAGTGGTGGTGGTGGTGTCAGGGTGTAACAGTGGTGGTGGTGGTGTCAGGGTGTAGCAGTAGTGGTGGTGGTGGTGTTAGGGTGTAGCGCTGGTGGTGTCAGGGTGTAGCAGTGGTGGTGGTGGTGTCAGGGTGTAACAGTGGTGGTGGTGGTGTCAGGGTGTAGCAGTAGTGGTGGTGTTAGGGTGTAGCGGTGGTGGTGTCAAGGTGTAGCAGTACGTGGTGGTGGTGGTGTCAGGGTGTAGCAGTTGTGGTGTGGTGTCAGGGTGTAGCAGTGGTGGTGGTGGCGTCAGGGTGTAGCAGTACGTAGTGGTGGCGTCAGGGTGTAGCAGCGGTGGTGGTGGTGGTCAGGGTGTAGCAGTGGTGGTTGGTGGTGTCAGCTAGGGTGTAGCAGTGGTGGTGGTGGTGTCAGGGTGTAGCAGTGGTGGTGGTGGTGGTTGTTGGGTGTAACAGTGGTGGTGGTGGTGTTAGGGTGTAGCAGTGGTGGTGGTGGTGGTGTTAGGGTGTAACAGTGGTGGTGGTGGTGTTAGGGTGTAGCAATGGTGGTGGTGGTGGTGTTAGGGTGTAGCAGTAGTGGTGGTTGTGGTGTTAGGGTGTAGCAGTAGTGGTGGTGGTGGTGTTAGGGTGTAGCAGTGGTGGTGGTGGTGGTGTTAGGGTGTAGCAGTGGTGGTGGTGGTGTCAGGGTGTTGCAGTGGTGGTGGTGGTGTCAGGGTGTTGCAGTGGTGGTGGTGGTGTCAGGGTGTTGCAGTGGTGGTGGTGGTGTCAGGGTGTTGCAGTGGTGGTGGTGGTGTCAGGGTGTTGCAGTGGTGGTTGTGGTGTCAGGGTGTTGCAGTGGTGGTGGTGGTGTCAGGGTGTTGCAGTGGTGGTGGTGGTGTCAGGGTGTTGCAGTGGTGGTGGTGGTGTCAGGGTGTTGCAGTGGTGGTGGTGGTGTCAGGGTGTTGCAGTGGTGGTGGTGGTGTCAGGGTGTTGCAGTGGTGGTGGTGGTGTCAGGGTGTTGCAGTGGTGGTGGTGGTGTTAGGGTGTAGCAGTGGTGGTGGTGGTGTCAGGGTGTAGCAGTGGTGGTGGTGGTGTCAGGGTGTAGCAGTGGTGGTGGTGGTGTCAGGGTGTTGCAGTGGTGGTGGTGGTGTCAGGGTGTTGCAGTGGTGGTGGTGGTGTTAGGGTGTAGCAGTGGTGGTGGTGGTGTCAGGGTGTAGCAGTGGTGGTGGTGGTGTTAGGGTGTAGCAGTGGTGGTGGTGGTGTTAGGGTGTAGCAGTGGTGGTGGTGGTGTCAGGGTGTAGCAGTGGGTGTAGCATTATATTGTTTTGGTCATATGGTGCCGATCAAAGTCAGGAATTTCAAGATTTTGCTCATCAAACACACATCACCGTGTAATAGTTTCGTTGAGCAGCTCAGCGAGATGTGCTCATTGAGCAGACGCTCACTGAGCAAAACAGTGCTCGTGTAATAGTCGCTTTAAGGCTGTGAGGCAAGCACGGTGCGAGATACAGCTTGTTGACCTATTCTTGCTAACCGGCGATCAGGGCGAATCAGCTGACCGTACAATCGCGTCACCGTACTGCCAGTCGCGGGGGAGAGATGAGTGTGAGGACATTCTGAAGCTTTTTTGATCTGTCCTTAACTCAAAATGCAGTGGGCAAAAAAGGAAATAAATATTTTTCCTGTGTGCATATCTCTGTGTATACTTAAATAACGTAATGAGTCCTTACTGCACCAGTTTTCATTTAGCAATATATATTGACTTTCAGAGAACCGAAACGGACTTTGCGGCCGCTGCTGCTCAATGCCTCCGCTTCTGATAGTGAAGAAGAAGTATGAACCTTCCTTCGCTCATACAGGAATCCCGTGGAGAGAGGCGATGAGGCACCCGATACACACGGCAACGTAGCCTTCCGTTATCTTAGCTGAGTGGATGCAGTTGCTTTGCTGATAACCTGGCAAGAGCCGCTGGGGAGGTATCAAGAGAGAAGTAGCCTACCGTTATGACATGGCTGGCATACATGGCGTTACATATACTTGACAAACAGTGGTCCCATGTGTGCAAAGTGTCGCCCGGTCATAGTAGTGTGTGATAACATTATGTAGAAAAAAAAAAAAGGGATTTGCAGAGGAAAAAAGCGTGTGTTAAAACTGTGATTAACCATTACCCTACACTGCCTACAGTATTGCAAAGGTAAAAAGAGTAGCATTAAAAGGGCGACTGTCTCTAACGTGAAAACAAATTCATTCTGTTCTCAAGAGTTGGTAAACAAGAGTACCAGAATCCTTGTCACGAGCATGACAGGAAATGAATGCGTATCACCGGTGTATGCAAACAAGACTTTAAATGAATTACATCATTAAAAAAAATGTGCCGAGGAACATCCCCCCCCCCCCCCCCACAACCTCCTTCATACCAAGGGCGACTCTCCATCCAATCCAGACTTTTCTCCTCCGTCCTGACGTCATTTCTATATTCTTGATCGAGGAGGCACGCGGGGAAGAACATAAGAAAATAAGGAAGCTACAAGAGGCCGTGAAACCTACACATAAGAACATAAGAAAATAAGGAAGCTACAAGAGGCCGTGAGACCTATACGAGGTAGTTCCTGTTACTTAACTCTACCTACATCTCTACACCTCTCTTCCCCATCCATGAATTTATCCAGACTCCTTATCTACACGAACTATCTACTTATCTACTCCACTCCTTATCTACACGAGGTAGTTCCTGTTAGAGAGAGAACAGTGACAGTGGAAGGCAGTGATTGTTATGCGGGAAGCCTTCTATTTCCCTCTGGCTTACAAGGAATGGGAGAGGAGCAGGGAGGAGCGAATCTGTACTTCCCTTATGGATAATATAATGTAAAACTGTGAGGATAGTAAGAAACACGGACGTCTCTCTCTCTCTCTCTCTCTCTCTCTCTCTCTCTCTCTCTCTCTCTCTCTCTCTCTCTCTCTCTCTCTCTCTCTCTCTCTCTCTCTCTCTAACATTCTCATTCTGAAACGTGATGATACTCGCAGTAAGTTGAGGAGAGACAGGTCTAACATTTCTTTGCAACAAAAGTACACTAACGAAAAGAAAGCAATTAAGTCTCGTATTGCTACAAATAAAAAGGAATATTATGTCAATAAATTCTATGATTCTAAAGGTAATTCATCTATATATGAATCTTATTAAAGAATTAGTCCCTCCCAAGAAGCTGGCTCTGAATCATTTGAATTCGAAATGTAAGTGAAAAGGCCGAATGCTTTAATAATTTCTTTTCAAATGTAGGAAAGACAACTTATGATTAAACACAGCAGACTTTAAAAGAAAAATCACTTATCTTCGTTGGACCTCTTGATTACAGAGTGTAATAGAGGGAGTGAAAATTGAATTTTAAGACCTAAGCCCGTGGACACTAATACTGTGATATTAATAATAAAAAGTCGTAAGATACTCGTTCTGTGGGCCCCAGATGGAAATTTTCGCTTAAGTTCATCAAGGTGCCTTATATATATTGGCTTTTACCTAACTTGCATATCAATACTTCTATCGTTACCGGGTGTATTTCCCCTGGCCTGGAAACATGCACATGTCATTCCTTTGTTTAAGAAAGGTGATTTCAACAATGTGACTAACTATCGCCCAATTTCTCTTTTACCAGTACTCTCTAAGATTTTAGAAAAAATTGTATCTAGTCAGCTTTCAAACTTCTTAGAAGATAACAAGTATCTCTCTAACTGCCAGCATGGTTTTAGACCTAAGCTTTCTAAACCCAGTCTGCTCTAACTGTGATAACTGATTAAAATATATAACAATATAGATAATAAAAAAATATCATTGTTAACATTAGTGATTTATTTAAAAGCATTTGACAGTGTCAGCCACAGTATTCCCCCTAAGAAAATGTCTAACCTTAACATTGACTCCTTCTGGTTAACAGCTATCTTTGTAACAGAAGTCATCTGTCAAGTTACAAAAGTAACATAAAAAAAAGAAATGTCAGCTATGGCGTCCTCAATGTTTCCCTCCTGGGACCAGTATTATTCACTATTTATATCAAGACATGGCTAAACACTTCAATGACGGTACACTTGTCCAGTACGCTGACGACACTCAGTTTCTTCACAGTGGATCTCTCGAAAAATTAGGCACCATCATTAAAGAAACGGAAGCAACCTTTACTAAGGCAAAATAATATTTTCTTAGTAATGGCCTGATGATCAATGCTAGTAAAACACCAAAGTATATTCATTGGAAGCAGACAGTTACTGTCACTGTACCTGAGACAAATATGATTAATTTGACGACAAAACCCGCGTCCGTCCCAGCACACAGGTCAAAATTTAGGTTTATACATGGATCGCTATTACATTGACACGCATATTAACGAGTTAATAAAAAGGTCATTGGGGTGTTAATGTATATATGCCCATAAGTAACTTTGGGAAATTTTAGTAGGGAAAAATTTTGTCCAGTCACTTGTATGGAAATCTTATCAACTACTGCATACGCATTTGGGGTACCACCACACTACTCTTTTACAGAAAGGACAAAACTACAAAAATTTTGCTGCCAGAGTTTCGATAGGTGGTATAAGAAAAATTGACCATATCTCCCCCGCCTTCAAGAACTAGGGTGGCTCGAATTAAAAAAAAATATTTTTGATGTTAAAATTGCCATGTATAAATCTCTGAACGGCATGTATCCCCGACTGGCTCCACTCATTCCCCAAAGTCCACAGTGCAACAAGTGAACAAGACAACAAAATAATCGTGTTATTCCTAGAGTTAGACAATCACCGTGCTAAAAAATTTACAGTAATGGACCAAAAAAATGGAACTCCCTACCCGCCAACGTCACGAAGGCAAATACACTTTCTGTTTTTAAATCTAGACTAGTCAACTATATTTTGCAAGACCAAATGAATTTAGTAGAGTAGTTTTTAGCAATTCTACATATTATCTTTTATTGTAATTCTAAAGGTTTTTTCTGCAATTTTACCCTTTTCTTACTAAAATTTTTTTGCAGATTTTTAGATTTTTACTTTTTATTGTAATTTTATGTTTACTAGAATTTTACTTTTTCTTACTATAATGTTTAGCATATTTTCATATTTCTTTTTATTGTAATCTTATGTTTTACTAGAATTCTGCCTGTTTGACTGAATTTTTTTTATTTTACTCTTATTAGATTATTGACAATGCTGTACTGAAATTTGGTGCCAAATATTATGTTGTACACTCGTATGGTCGCTACAGTGAATCACTCACTCATATTTTTTGCCTATATTTAGCATGTAAAATAGCTTGACATGTAGACAAATCTACCATTATTATCGTATTCTGCTGTAATAAACCCCTACCCCCGTGGAGAATAAATGAATTTGAATTTGAATTTGAATTTGCTCTCTCTCTCTCTCTCTCTCTCCTCCTCTCCTCTCCTCTCCTTTTCTCTCTCTCTCTCTCTCTCCTCTCTTCTCTCTTCCCCTCTCTCATCTTTTTCTCTCTCTCTCTCTCTCATCGGTGTGTCTTCGGGCCTTAATGGATGCAAATTGAGTTCTAAGAGCAGATTTGTGGATACGAAAACAAATTACTGAAAAAATGACGTAGAAAATGCTGTCTCTTTAGAAATGGTCCCAGGTTCGGAGCAGGCAAGGAACGGGGCAGGGAGGGTGTGAAGGGGGCGAGAAGGTGGTGAGGAGGAGGAGGGAAGAAATTATGCTGAGGAAAATGTTGTACCACAGTAATAAACATAAACCATAACCATGTACTCTCTCTCTCTCTCTCTCTCTCTCTCTCTCTCTCTCTCTCTCTCTCTCTCTCTCTCTCTCTCTCTCTCTCTCTCTCTCTCTGTACGACATAAATTATCATCCTATGCTACTAAGGACTCTACTCGTCGTGGTATTTGGAAAGAATCGCCACAAATTCATATTCAAGACATGCTAATCAGGTGCCGTCACGAAGGTGGTCTACAAAAAAATAATAAAAAGGTAAGGCGGACGGGAGGGAGGGAAGGAAGGAAGGAAGGAAGGAAGGAAGGAAGGAAGGAAGGAAGGAAGGAAGGAAGGAAGGAATGAAGGAAGGAAGGAAAGAAGGAAGGAAGGAAGGAAGGAAGGAAGGAAGGAAGGAAGGAAGGAAGGAATGGAAGGAAGGAAGGAAGGAAGGAAGGAAGGAAGGAAGGAAGGAAGGAAGGAAGGAAGGAAGGAAGGAAGAGAGGATGTAGGTAATAGAATGAGGCCTGAATGAATATATATTGAAAGGGAAATAGGAGACAAAAAGTTAAGATAAAAAGTTAGAAATAAGAAAATCTAATTGAATGAACGAGTGTGACAAAATAAGAAAGATGAATGCGTGACTAGAATTTCAAAGAGAATTGGGATCAGGATGAAAAAGGCGAATTATAGTAGATTCGTATAGGGGAAAAATTATGGTGTAGGGGAAGAAGAAAAAATAGAAAACAAAAATCTTACAACATAACGAAAATAGGACGAAGATATTTGGAATGTAAGTAGCGGATGATGAGACTTCCTTTCCTTCCCTCTTCTTCCTAAACTATCTTCCCTTCCACCTCTTCCTCCTGTCTCTCCTCCTCCTCCTGTCTCTCCTCCTCCTCCTGTCTCTCCTCCTCCTGTCTCTCCTCCTCTTCCTGTCTTTCCTCCTCCTCCTGTCTCTCCTCCTCCTCCTCCTCCTCCTCCTGTCTCTCCTCCTCCTCCTGTCTCTCCTCCTCCTCCTGTCTCTCCTCCTCCTCCTGTCTTTCCTCCTCCTCCTCCTCCTCCTCCTGTCTCTCCTCCTCCTCCTGTCTCTCCTCCTCCTCCTGTCTCTCCTCCTCCTCCTGTCTTTCCTCCTCCTCCTGTCTCTCCTCCTCCTCCTCCTCCTCCTGTCTCTCCTCCTCCTCCTGTTTTCTTCTCCTCCTCCTCCTCCTCTCCTCCTCTCCTCCTCCTCCTCCTCCTCCTCCTCCTCCTCTTGTTATATTACCAATATTAATTAAGATCAAGGCTTTTTTTTTCCCATATCTCAGATCTCACATGCATAAACTTCACTACGTCTACAGCCACAAGAATGGAGGTGAAAACATGAGCGCAGGAAATATTAACTATACGTGTGTGTGTAATTCACCTACGGTCTTGACCACGCGTACTCAAGGCCCATCACCATGCACCACCACCACAGTCACCACCAACACCACCACTATCCCCTCTCTGTAGTAGCAGTGATGGTGGGAGTAGTAATAGTAGTAGTAGTAGTAGTAGTAGTAGTAGTATAGTAGTAGTAGTAGTAGTAGCACTATATGAGGAGAGAGGAAGAATAATAAAGGAAGAAAATAGAGGCAGAAAAAAGGGAAATTCACTCAGTGCTAGAAGGCTGAACAAGACAGCGCCACCGTGAAATTCTTGATAACAACCAATAATGTTTTCCTTCCATCGTCCCTGCCTCCCTCACTACCTCTCTCCCTCTACCCCTCACTACCTCTCTCCCTCTTCCCCTCACTACCTGTCTCCCTCTTCCCCTCACTACCTCTCTCCCTCTTCCCTTCACTACCTCTCTCCCTCTTCCCCTCACTACCTGTCTCCCTCTTCCCCTCTCTCCCTCTCTCCCTCTTCCCCTCTCTCCCTCTTCCCCTCACTACCTCTCTCCCTCTTCCCCTCACTACCTCTCTCCTTCTTCCCCTCACTACCTCTCTCCTTCTTCCCCTCACTACCTCCCCCACTTTTCCAAAAATCAAAGAACTGTCACGCTACTAAATATGAATAGAGAGGAGAGACACATGAGGAGGAGAGGAGGAGGCTGGAATTGGGCTGGAGTATAGAGTAGCCGAGTAGCCCAATCCTCACTAGCCATCTGCGGTATGCGTATGACAGCTGGTGGTTCATATTCACGAGATATTGCCCGGTGTGAGGAGTCGTGTGGCGGGAGGGGCGGAAGGCGGGAGGGGGTGATGAGGGTGAGGGAGGGTGAGGTGAGGGTGTGGGGCTGGGGAGGATAAAGGAGGGTGAGGGGGGGCGCTGCGACGAGGAACCAGCTGGCGACACCTTCATATAATGGCAACAAGTGATTCTGGACTCAGAGTAATTACTGCGTGGAGGACAGGCTCTTTCGTGGCACTGCTATGGTTGTTACTGTCATGGTTGCTCTTATTGTCATTGTTATTATCATTATTATTATTATTACTGTTTTCTTGTTATCGTCTTTGGTATTATTGTCATCATTTATATTAATTATAATATTTCTGTTGTTCCTGTTCCCGTACTACTACTACTACTACTACTACTACTACTATTACTACTACTACTACTACTACTACTACTACTACCACTCCTACTACTACCACTCCTACTATTTCTACTGCTACTACTACTACTACTGCTACTACTATTACTACTACTACTACCACTTCTACTACCACTCTTACTACTACTACCACTCTTAATACTACCACTCCTCTTCCTCCTCCTCCTCCTACTACTACTACCACTACCACTCCTACTACTACCACTCCTCCTACGAATACCACCACACCCACCACCACCACAAATACAACAACCATCATCAACATCATTCGTACAACTATCACCACCACCACCATCACCACCACAACCACAACCTACAATATTACTTATTACTTTTTTGTTAGGGTAGGCCGGAAGAGGTTGGCCGGTCTCGTGTTTAATGGAAGGTAACACGAGAGGGAGACGGGAAGGGCGGCGTTTGCTTCCAAGATCAGGCCGGGAAAACAAAGGGAAGAAAGAAAAGGGACGATGGAAAGAACAGAAATGGGGTCGAAGGAAAGGGAAATAAAGAGAAAACAAGGAAGATAGGACTGGCGTGAACTGGGTAAGGCGTAAATGTATGAGGTAATGAGAGAGAGAGAGAGAGAGAGAGAGAGAGAGAGAGAGAGAGAGAGAGAGAGAGAGAGAGAGAGAGAGAGAGAGAGAGAGAGAGAGAGAGAGAGAGAGAGAGAGAGAGAGAGAGAGAGAGAGAAGCAGCAGCAGGGTTAGAATTTGAGCCTGGTAGGGGTAACAGCACTAAGCAGGGTAACAAATGGTTTCCCCTGCCGTGCTCTGCTAACATAACATGGCTTGCATCGAGGGAGAAGCCCGTGCATAAAATTACCATAAAGTCATAAAGAATACCAGCACAGCCCCGTCCAGGACATAAAGGGAGGAGGACAGTATGGTAAAGAGTGCTTCTAGGGATCAGTATTAAGAGTTGGAACAAAAGACTATCGTTTCTTTGTATTAAATTCCCTTATTCTTCTGCCCTTATGATCGAAATTGACCTTGATTTTATGAGGGTTTTTGGAAGTGATTAGATTCCCTTATTCTTCTGCCCTTATGATCGAAATTGACCTTGATTTTATGAGGATTTTTGGAAGTGATTAGATTCCCTTATTCTTCTGCCCTTATGATCGAAATTGACCTTGATTTTATGAGGGTTTTTAGATGTGATTAGACGACGTATAGTAATCTGTAAAACAGTGTAAAAGAAATACTGTTAACCCCTTCACGCCCAGATCTTTCCTTTGCTATAAAAAAAATTATATGTTGTCAAGCCATAAATTAATGAAAAGTAACTGAATATACCAAATTAGTTAGTGGACAAAGATACTAAACAGGTCATATCTATAAAATATTGCTTAGTCACTAAAAATCGTCTAATGGTACCTAAATTACAATGGAAATTAAATTCTGGGTCTCAAGGGGTTAAAGGGAGGAGGAACGAGTAGGCTGAAGGTTCTTAGGGCGAAGTAAAGGCCTTAACGTAGAATTCTGAGGCGGGATGAGAGATGGATGCCAAGAGTTAAAGGATAGAATTGTCTAACTTTGGCACCGAAATAGGGATGCTAACGCTTTATGTGTCACTGAGTAGGAGGAAGAGAAGGAGTAGAAGGAGGAGGAGGAGGAGGAGAGGGAGTTGTAAAGAGGGAAAGAAAGGTGTGCGTTAGGGGTACTATGAAAGGGAGGGGAAAAGAAAGGAAGAAAGGAAGAAAAGGGATGTGGAGGGTAAGGAACATCAAGGAACATCAAGGAACATCAACCTTAAGGAGGCATTTAAGATATCAAGAAAAAGAAACGAGGAATAAAGGTTCAGAAAGAAACGGAAGTGAAAATTTAGTCGAGAGAGAGAGAGAGAGAGAGAGAGAGAGAGAGAGAGAGAGAGAGAGAGAGAGAGAGAGAGAGAGAGAGAGAGAGAGAGAGAGAGAGAGAGAGAGAGAGAGAGAGAGAGAGAGAGAGAAGAGAGAGAGAGAGAGCGAGAGAGAGAGATGAGAGAGAGAGAGAGAGGAGAAGAGAGAGAGGAGAGAGAGAGAGAAGAGAGAGAGAGAGTAAAACAGATGGACAGTGACAGAGAGACAGACAGAGAAAAGCGATCAAGGAGAGTGAGGGTGTGGGGAGCCCTGGCCAGGATTTATGACGTCATCGAGGCCCCGTAACAACCCTCATTGGCTGAAACAATCGCCGAATGAATTACCAGATTGACGGTAATCCTCACTCGTTCCCTGAATCAATGATGGCAAGGGGTCACTCGCTCACTCGCAGCCGCCTCCGCCTCCTCCTCATCATCGCACCGACGACTGTTTGTGGTCACAGGGTAATTTGCTTTGAGTTTTGAGTGTGGGTCAGAGTTACAGCATAGCATAAGACACGAATACATAGACAGAAAGGTAGATAGATAGAAGAATTATAATGAAAACTGACACACGGAAGAATGATAGACAGTACATTAGCTGTCGCCTCCGTGGTGTAGTGGCTAGCGCGCCTAGCTACGAATCTGCGGGCCCTGGTTCAATTCCGACCCAGGGCAAGTCGGCGGCCATCCCAAACAGCTGTTCATCCCCCCCTTTCGGGATGATGAATGGGTACCTGGGGAAACCTGGGGAAGGTAACTGTGGGGAAGGTAACTCAGTACCAATTGACATGTAACCTGGTAACCCGGATGTCACGCTAGCCCTGTGTCCCGGGGTAAAGGGTTATCACCCACCACAGGCTCAAAGGCTAGTGAGACGGAGATAAGCACCGAGGCCACGCGCAGCATAGTGTATACCCCCATCTTTACCTTACAGGAAATTTAGACACTTGACAGGTAATTTAGACAGAAAGGTAGACCAGATGATTTATAATACAGATTGAAAGATGGAAGACTAGACAGAAAGTCAGATAACACAAACACGCACACACGCACACACGTCCATAAAAAAGCTATATATCAAGTTCATATTTTTGTCTCTTCTAATAGTTAACTTTATCCTCTTTGTGTTTCTCGTTTGGCACTGACTCTCCTGCTTCGGGTAAGTGGAGTGGATGCGACGTGGATGACCTTGGGTGGACGGAGGGTCAGCACGCGAGGTGGATCAGACTTTAGATTAGGGACATTTAGACGGCCAAGTGGAATGCCGTGGATGTCTTGGTGAGGAAGGGATAGTTTGTGTTAAGTTTAATATTCTCTCTCTCTCTCTCTCTTCTCTCTCTCTTTTTTTTCTCTCTCTCATAATAACATAAGAACATAAGAAAAAGAAAATAAGGAAGCTACAAGGAAGGGATTGTTTGTGTTAAGTTTAATCTCTCTCTCTCTCTCTCTCTCTCTCTCTCTCTCTCTCTCTCTCTCTCTCTCTCTCTCTCTCTCTCTCTCTCTCTCTCTCTCTCTCTCTCTCTCTCTCTCTCTCTCTCTCTCTCTCTCTCTCTCTCTCTCATAATAACATAAGAAAATTAGGAAGCTACAAGGAAGGGATAGTTTGTGTTAAGTTTAATATCTCTCTCTCCCTCTCCCTCTCTTTTTTTTCCTCTCTCATAATAACATAAGAACATAAGAACATAAGGAAGCTACAAGAGGCCGAGAGCTACACTTGGTAGTTCCTCTCTCTCTCTCTCTCTCTCTCTCTCTCTCTCTCTCTCTCTCTCTCTCTCTCTCTCTCATCTCCTCCCCTCTCTCTCGTCTCTCTCTTTTCTCTCTCTCTCTCCTCAAAAAACATAAGAACATAAGAACATAAGGAAGCTACAAGAGGCCGAGAGCTACCTTGGTTTCCTCTCTCTCTCTCTCTCTCTCCTCTCTCTCCCCTCTCTCCCCCTTCCTCTCTCTCTCTCTCTCTCCTCTCTCTCTCTCTCCTTCTCTCTCTCTCCCTTTCCTCTCTCTCTCTCTCTCTCTCTTTTCTCTCTCTCTAATACTAATATAAAATAAGAAGCTACAAGGGGCCGAGGCTACACTTGGTATTCCTGTTTCCCCCCCCCTCTCTCCTCTCTCTCTCTCTCTCTCTTCTCTCTCTCTCTCTCCTCTCTCTCTCTCTCTCTCTCTCTCCCTCTCCTCTCTCTTTTCCTTTCTCTCTCTCTCTCTCTCTCTCTCTCTCTCTCTCTCTCTCTCTCTATTTCTCTCTCTCTCTCACACACACACATACACACACACACACACACAGAGGCATGTACGTAGAGTCGCCTCCACTCCGGTGCCAATAAGTCTGCAAGGGAAAGGAAGGGTTGGTCGTCTCACGCTGCGACGAGCCGGGTTTCGGAACCTCAATGATGCTACGGAATCCTACGAGCATAGAAGAGCCTTACTTTTATGGTCAACCGTTTACAGAAGGAGGCGCGCGAGCGAATCCATGTGTTTTTTAGTGTGTGACTAGAGGGAACTTGATGATTTTTGTCTGTATTTTTGATCATGTTAACCCCTTCACGCCCAGATTTGTCCTTTGCTATAAAAAATTGTCTGTTGCCGAGCCATAAAATAAAAAAAAGTAACTGAATATATCAAATTACTTAGTGGACAAGGATACTAAACAGATCATATCTATAAAATATTGCTTATATTCACAAAAAATTGTCTAATGGTACCCAAAATACAATGGAAATTACGTTCTGGGTCTCAAGGGGTTAATAGGTAGTGTCAATATGTAGTAGACCTGCTTGTTGAATTTTATGTGTTTAGTAGTTTATGGAGGTTTTTTTTGGTTGGACTACAGTTTGTTACTCAAATTTGTGGGAGTTTAATTTTAGACATTATGTGTTTTGTGTATTTATTTACGATATTATGTGTAATTTATACTGCTGTGGTCAATAAATATCTCTCTATCTATCTATCTGTATGTAACAATAAATCTATGCGGAGTTCTTCCCATGTATATTTTGAAAATGTATTCTGTGGAATATTTTGGATGTATATGTATGTAAAAAATGAATAAATGTCATGCAGTGAGGAGCCATGCGAGGGTGGAGGCGCAGGCATTGCAGGGTTATGGCGGTGGTTCTCAAGGGTGTGTTGAGGGTGTTACGAGGCGTTGGTTTTGCCTCGCCGTGGTCCTGAGGCCTGGCACGGGAGGGGAGAGAAAGAGGGGGGTGGAAGATGGAGGTGTGTGGTGGTGATGGTGGAGGCTGGCAGTCAGTCGTGTGCTCGCAGCTGGTTGGTACACACACACGCCCCGCCGCCGCCGCCACCACGCCGCCGCCTCCCACGCCCCGTCGCTGCAGGTGCGGGATTTGGCGCCAGCGACTCGCGGCCCACCACTGAGATTCTCACCAAAGTGGACTAAGTTTGTCGCCTCTGCAGGCTTTTACTTTACAACGTCTTTCACTTTCATACCAACTTTTTTTTCACTTTACTGAAACGTTTGACAAAGGTGAGGCCTCAGAAAAGTCTTGGCGCGCGAGACTGCCAAACGTGCCTGGGCGCGGAGGAGAACCCCTGGAAGGAAAGAATTTACGCCGCGTGACGAGGCTGGCCAGGCTCAGCACTGGTGAGGAAATTGAATATGTAAAGCAAGAGAGTAACGTGGCCTAAGGGTGAGGAGCGGCCTGACGTGATGCTCCAGTGAACAGCGAGTTCCAACGAAGCGAATTCCTGAGTCTCGCTGTCCAGATGGCGCCGTGCAGTTCCCATCGCCGCCCTTCGTTATGATCCCCGACGGCACCCCAGAAGCGGCGTCTGGAGGGTCTTGCCACACAATCTTCGTGCTGCCCATCTTCTGGGCTGCCCTGCGGACCCCTGTGCCGCCCCCAGGCTGCCTGGTGGCCGCTGTCGTGCACCGCCGCAGAGACTCACTGTGGCCCAGGCCATGGCGACCCCCACCATCTGACAACCCGAGTTTTTGTTCGTTCACAGACCCTGGTGGGGGCGTGCAGGCAGCAGCCTCAGCAGGGCGGTGGTGTGCGGCCTTGCCATCATGGTGGAGAAAGTTGAATGCGGAAGGAGGGGCGACGGGGTGCTGAGGAGAAAATCATTACGGGAGCGACAAAGAGAAGGGACTTCAGAAACTAGCATCATCATGGCAGAGATGGTGTCGGCGAGTGATTCCTACGCGGTCTCCTCTGACGACGGGCATTCCAAGCCACGTGAACCCATCTGAGGCACACCAGCGGCGGCTTTGCCTTAGGAGGCACGGGCGGCGAGGCTGTGGTTGTGCAGGGTGTTGGTGACCGTCACGCCGGGACGAGGCTGGGCGACCCGCTGTCTCATGGCAGACTTGCTGGGGACGAGTTGACGCTGGGGGGTTGTCGGGGATGGGGGATGGGGAGGCTTCCCCCGTGGACGCAACAAAGCTGTACCTTACCAGGGGGACGAGTGGCACTTGTCGAAAGTGACAGAGATGATTTAATATCTTACAAAAGTTGTGTGCATGTAAATAGCGAAGGTCATGAGAGTGGTGAATGGCAAATGTTTTTGGTGGAACCAGCCGGTGATGTGATGAGCAAATGTGATCACTGGGCCGCGGCGGCAGGCCATAATGCAGGGAGCGCCGCGCCCCCTCGCCCCCCCAGGCCCTCCACCTGTCATGAGTTGGCCCACGAGGCAACCAGCATGACAGTGCCAGGAGGGGTCGCCCGTTGCCCCAGGGCCACGGTGGTCTCCTCCAGCGTGCCAGTCTCCGTACCCAGGGCCACGGGGAGCCCTGCCGGCATGTCCCGGTGGGCCACGCTGGCCATCCTCCTGGGACTCATGCTGCCCACCGCCTTGGGACTTCCCGCCGTCATCAGGATAGGTGAGTACTAACCAGTCACCCACGAAGGACAACTCACCCCCCCCTCACCATCCGTAACAACCATAAACCACTAACTACTCCTTGTGTCAGCCGCTCTGTAGCTACTGTACCCTGTCACCCAGCACAAAAAAGAAGCTCCCCACGCATACTTTCCACGGATTCCAACAAAAATCATCCGTCGCGGAACCCATACTATTCCCGGCGGCCCTCCCCTCCACCCCATCACCTTATAGCCACCCGCCTCCCAGCCAGGGCGGCCACGCGGGGCACCTGGGGGCACCTGGGGGCGGGTCTCGAGGCTGTCCTGGCCAGGGCATCAGGAGGAGGGTGCGTGATGGAGACATATACGGGCCAATGTGACTCACGACAACCATGAATAAAAACCCCACGTATTGGTGCCCGCTTTACTCCTACTAAGAGAGAGAGAGAGAGAGAGAGAGAGAGAGAAGAGAGAGAAAGAGAGAGAGAGAGAGGAGAGAGAAGAGAGAGAGAGAGAGAGAGAGAGAGAGAGAGAGAGAGAGAGAGAGAGAGAGAGAGAGAAATACCCTCTCTCTATTCTCTCTCACTTATCTTCACCCGAACTACTGTTACTATCTTCCTCTCTCTCTCTCTCTCTCTCTCCTTCATCTCTCTCATCTCTCTCTCTCCTCTCTCTCTCTCCTTCTCTTCTCCCCCTCGCTCTTTCTCCCTTACCCTTCCCTTCCCTCATAATCTGTCCTCGCAATCTTCCCTCACTTTCCTCTTCCCCTCACTCGCATGTCAACAGAAGGCACGTGTCTCTCCCCATGCACCAAGCTCCCCCTAAAATGTCACCAAACGTTGCCTGCCACCCATCATGACAGCCTCTTGACGCAGGGGAAGGAACACGAGACTATACGTGTACCGAGAACAGATAATGAGTGGTCGTGTAGAGGGGAAGGGAGACGCAGACGAAGGAGACGAAGGAGATGAGATGGAAACACGAGATCTGAGGAAGGAAGTGATGGACAACCTGACACTGGGGAAGGAAAAGGGAGGAGGGACAAAATTAGCTGCTGAGGGGAGGCAGGGGGGAGATACGGGAGGGGAAAAAAGAAAAGGAAGAAGGTATGAAATTAGGAAAGGTGAGATAGGGAAAAAGAGGAAAATATACAGGTAGAGAATGATTTAAAGAAGCGAAACTAAAGAAAAAAAAGGAAGGTATACAGCGAAACTAAGGAAAAAAAGGAAGGTATATAGCGAAACTAAGGAAAAAAAGGAAGGTATACAGCGAAACTAGGAAAAAAAAGGAAGATATAGAATGAACTGGAGAGGTGAGATAGGGGAAAAGAGGAAAATATAAAGGTACAGAATGATGTAAAGAGGACAGACTAGGGAAAAAAAAGGAAAAAAGAAAGCATAGAATGAACTGGATTTGCGAAGTGGGGCAAATACCAGTAAATAAGACTCAAGAGATAAATTAGATAAGATGCATAAAATAATGTGGGTGGTTACTGTTGTTAGTGATAAGAATAACAATAAGGACGATGATAATACTGATAACGATAAGGATAAAGTTATAAATGACAGAAATTTCGATCATTAAAGACACAGTAGAGATTATTCACAACACTAAAAAAATAAACAAAGATCTGTAGAAGTACCGTCACAAATCGTCACACGGGTTCAGGTCAATTAGTACTGAGGCGATTGGTAATGAAGTCAAATGATCCCAAGACATTTCGACCCACATCCATGAGACCCAGACATATTGAAACTGGGGGGGGGGGGGGGGTGGGGGGGGGGGGGGGGGCGGGGGGGGTGGGGGGGGGGGGGGGGGGGTGGGGGAGGAGGGTGGGAGGGGGGGTGGGGGGGGGGGGGGGGGGGGGGGGGGGGGGGGGGGGGGGGTGGGGGGGGGGGGGGGGGGGGGGGGGGCACTCAGTAAGCCTTCCGCCCGAATATTTAATTCAATATTACGTATATATATATATATATAGATTATATATGATATATATATATATCTAATATAATATGTATATATAATATTATATATATATAATATCTATGTCACTCGGT
>JACEEZ010013138.1:0-10000 GCA_016584305.1 Chionoecetes opilio | reverse complement strand
AGATCCTAGAGGCATCACGGGGATTAGGAAGACGTAGGAGGCATCAAGACATCACCTCGGCTGTGTGTTGCGTGTGTGTATTGAGACAAGTGTGGAGGACGGTAAGAGGGGCGGGTCTGCACTGCGACACTTGTAAGGCGACGAAGAGCAGCCAGCCAGCCAGCCACCGCCAAGCTGTCTGGTGGGTGACCCCGTGCGGTGCTGCGTTGTGAGGGTGCTTGTGAACGCCTTTTTAACGGGATGACAAGGCTATGAAACTAAACTAATATTCGAAGTTGAGTAAAAACTAACTAATATGAGGCAAACTGCAAGGCTATGAGGGAATAAAGAAAGGAACAGTGGCGCTATGAAGCTAAACTCCTATTTGAAACTGAGTAAAAACTAATAAATATGAAAGAGTGACGAGAAGGAAGAAGGAAGTAACAGGAACTACCTCATGTTGATCTAACGGCCTCTTGTAGCTTCCTTATTTTCTTATGTTCTTATGAGGCAAACTACAAGGCGAGGGGGGAATAAGGAAAGGGATACCGGCGCCCTTGCTCTCGTGGGGGTGTGATGTCCGGATGTAGGAAAGAAAATGATAAGGAAATACGGAATCAAAGTCTCGGAAGTGGGATAGCAGAATAACCTACCCTAGCGTAGCCTACTTTTCTGTGTTGCTGCTTTTACTGCTTTCTCTCCGATTACCGTCCTGCGTTCCGGTCGGTGCGTCAAAAAAAAGGGTAGACGATAAGTTGTGTCAGTTTGGTGTTCTCTCTGAGTGTTGGGGGGAAGAAGGGCACACCACAACACCACAACACTATAACACAACACCACAACACCAACACCACAACACCAGTACCCCGCGTCCTCACAATGTAGGACCTTTTGGTCACGGACGTTTTGGTCACGGGCAAAAACTAACCGTCTCACTAATCCTAGGTCTCTAAAAAACCTCTCTGTATAAGGACAGTTTATAATTTGTTTCTGGAAAGTCACTTAAGGACAGCATATATTTTTCTTCTGGAAAGTCACTTAAGTGACTTTCCAGAAAAAAAATATAAACTGCCCTTAAGTGACTCCAGAAAAAAATTATAAACTGTCCTTAAGTGACTCTCCAGAAAAAAATTATAAACTGTCCTTAAGTGACTCTCTAGAAAAAAATTATAAACTGTCCTTAAGTGACTTTCCAGAAAAAATTTATAAACTGCCCTTAAGTGACTCTCTAGAAAAAAATTATAAACTGTCCTTAAGTGACTTTCCAGAAAAAAAATATAAACTGCCCTTAAGTGACTCTCCAGAAAAAAATTATAAACTGTCCTTAAGTGACTCCAGAAAAAAATTATAAACTGTCCTTAAGTGACTCTCCAGAAAAAAATTATAAACTGTCCTTAAGTGACTCTCTAGAAAAAAAAATATAAACTGTCCTTAAGTGACTTTCCAGAAAAAAAATATAAACTGTCCTTAAGTGACTCTCCAGAAAAAAAATATAAACTGTCCTTAAGTGACTCTCTAGAAAAAAAATATAAACTGTCCTTTAAGGACTCTCTAGAAAAAAATTAAAAACTGCCCTTAAGTGACTTTAAAAAAAAAAATAAAAACTGCCCTTTAAAGTGACTTTCCAAAAAAAAAAAATATAAACTGTCCTTAAGGACTCTCTGAAAAAAAAATAAAATGTCCTTAAGTGATTTTCCCAGAAAAAAAATATAAATGTCTTAAGTGATTTTCCAAAAAAAAATATATAAACTGTCCTTAAGTGACTTTCCAAAAAAAAAAAATATAAACTGTCCTTAAAGAATCTCCGACCCATTTTCTTCCCCTAATTATGTTGAAGCACATTAAAAACCCAAACCACCAAAAAAAATTTGATTCCAGGCCTTTTTTCCGTAAAAACACGACTTTTGAAAAAAGCGGGGGAAAAAAAAATTTTCCCCTCCAACAGGGTCGCCTGTTTTGAGACGTAAAAGAGTGACCCCGAAAGGGGCTCCAAGTAAAATCTTCTACCCTGTCGGAAAATTTAGATGACGTTTTACTGGGTGTCAGACAGGAATCTGTCGCTGTGAAAATTTTTTCTAAGTACGATCCCAAATCTGAGCCCGAAAGAAATGCGCTGGTCGGTTATGAGGTTTACTGGGCCCCAAAAACGGGATGGTAAGTAAGGGTAAATTTGTAATTTGTGTGTGGATAAATAATGACAACCTAACCTTTTCCCAACCAACCCAGTAAAATTTTATTTTTTTCCCTGCAATTGGAATTAAATCGGAGTTTTTTGGAAAGGGTTAGGAAGGGTTAGTAAATTATTTTGGGGAGCCCAAGGGGGGGGGGGGTTTTTAAAGGGGGGCACCCCTCCCCCACTTTAATTACTGTAGAATATCGAAGGGATATGTGAAGGCCTGTGGGATAAAAAATAAAAAAAAAAATAAGGGGGGAAAGGGACTCTAAATTTTACCAGAATTAATATCGGAAACAGTTCCAGGTCACGCAAATAATCAGATCACAAGTTGGGGATGTTTATAACTACTCCCTTGTAATGCATTGAATACAGTAGAACTAAAAAAGGAAATTATTTAGGTTTGGCCCATACCCCCCTCCCCCCACAAAAAAAGCTTGGGGCCCGGGGGGAATGCGGGATTTTGGCTGGGGTAAAAAATAGCGTCCAAACACATGTTTTTGAGTTTTGGGGTGTTAAAAAAAATTCCTAGAACTAGGGAAAATTCTTTGGATTTCTTCTGAGTCAAAAAATGTGTGAAGCTGCCGATCCTCCCGAATGATGCCCCGAAGTGTCGAGAACCCCCCCAATCCCCCGTAGGGGGTTTTAGGTTATTTTTGTTTAGGTTAGGGTGGGTTTATTTGGTTTTAGGTTAGGTTAGATTTGGTTGGGTTTAGGTTATCGGGGGGTCAACCCCCATCTAGGTTAGGTTGGGTTATTTTGGTTAGGTAAATTTCTTAGATTGGGAAAAATACCCTAGATTAGGGAACTTTTCCCCCTCCAAACTGTTAAATTTCGTGTTGCCGACAAAATTTGTTCTCCACCCGAAAACCCGCTTTCCCAAGGCCCCCAAAACTTGTTTGGGGAAGGGGGAGATTTGGGAAACACTAAAATTTTCCCCTAAAAAAGCCCTAAAAAAGGGGCAAAAAGGACTCTAGAATTTTTCCCCCCCAAAGGGAAAAGCTAAGAAAAGAGAGATGAATGGAAATACTCTGACAGGCTTATTGATTGACTTAATTACTTCCGCTTCCTGACAGCAGATCGGGACTTTTAGGAGTGGGTAGTCTAGTTGCTGAGCATGAGGCGTGAGACGAAAGAGAAACATGCCATCAGGAGTTGGCAACTTGCACAGGGGCCGGGCGGGGGTCAAGTTTTGCTCTTTTTTTGGGTCGAAGCAAGAGGGGAGCAGGTGCCCTCCGGGTAGTTTGTCGGGACCTGGAAATCCTTAAAATCCAATTTGGTTGATTCCCCCATAGATACTTTCATCCCGTGCTTTTAGCCATCCCCCTGGAAGTGATACTAAAATCCTTGCAAATGTCAACTTCCCCTTTCCCTTTGCTCTTTTCCGCCCCAAAACCCTTCCATACATTTAAGTTTTCATTCAGTCGGAAAGTTTTGCAAAAATTCTGAAAGGCACAAATGTCTTCTGCACCATAAAGGAGCATGCATTTGACATATGGCAAAACAATCTATCAGAAAAACCCCAAAAAAACTTCAAGTACAAATTTTTTCCGTGTTTTCATCTTCCCGAATCTGCGGGGGGGAGCGCTGCCTTTTGCTACGTCACCGACCCGTGCGCATCGTCTGCAAACCTTAGGAGTGTTTTTTAGAACCGGGGGTTTTTAGATTTTGATTGCGGGTTTTTTAAAAAAAGGTGATGAGCAAAAAAATGAAAGAGTTTGTTTATAACCTTAATGGTATGATTTTATTGCATTAAATCAGGAAGATGAAATGGTCGGACGATTACTTAAATGTTTCCAGAAAAAAAAAATGTCCTAAGTGATTTCCAGAAAAAAATAAAACGTCCATAAGTGACTTTCCAAAAAAAATAAAAGGGCCTTAATGATTTCAAGAAAAAAATAAGGGTGTTTTAAGTGACTTCCAGAAAAAAAATTTTAGGCTGTTTAATGACTTTCCCGAAAAAAATTATAAACTGTCCTTAAGTGACTTTCCAGAAAAAAATATAGGCTGTCCCTTAAATGACTCTCTAGAAAAAGAAAAAAAACTGTTTTTAAAATCGAAAGAATTAAAACTGTCCTTAAGTGACTTCTAGAAAAAAAAATACTGTCTTGTACTTTCCAAAAAAGAATTTAAATTCCCTTTAAAGGGCTTCCGAAAAAAAATTATAAACTGCCTGAATTTTTTTTTGGAAAGTCACTTAATGACTTTCCCGAAAAAAATTATAAACTGCCTTTAAATGACTTTCCGAAAAAAAAAAATAAACTGCCCTTTAAATGACTTTCCAGAAGAAAAAAAAACGTCCTTTAAATGACTTTCCAGAAAAAATATAAAAATGTCCTTTAAATGATTTCCAGAAAAAAAAATTTTAGATGTCCTTAAGTGACTCTTTGAAAAGGAAATATAAGTTCTTAAGATCCTGAAAAAAAATTAAAACGCCTTAGGACTTTCCAGAAACAAATTATAAACTGTCCTTAATGACTTCAGAAAAAAATATAAAACTTCCTAAGGAAGTTTATATTTTTTTTTGGGAAAAACTTAAGGCAGTTTATGTTTTTTTTTTCTGGAAAATCACTTAAGGGCGTTTATATTTTTCTGGAAAATCACTTAAGGGCAGTTTATTTTTTTCGGAAAGTCCTAAGGACAGTTTATATTTTTTTCTGGAATCACTTTAAGGACAGTTTTTAATTTTTTTTCTGGAAATCACTTAAGGGCGTTTTTTAATTTTTTTCTGGAAAATCACTTAAAGGGAAATTTATATATTTTTTTGGAAGTACTTAAGGACAGTTTTTAATTTTTTTTGGAAAGTCACTTTAAGGGAAATTTTTATTTTTTTTTTGGAAATCACTTTTAAAGGGCGGTTATTTTTTTTCTGGAAAGTTACTTTAAAGGGCAGTTTAGATTTTTTTTTTTCTGGAAAAACACTTAAGACAGTTTATATTTTTTTGGAAAGTCACTTATGGCAGTTTGAAGTTTTTTTAGAGAGTCATTTAAGGGCAGTTTATATTATTTTTCTAGTCACTTGAAGACGTTTATAAAATTTTTTTTTGGGAAAGTCACTTAAAGGGCAGTTTATTTTTTTTCTGAAAAGTACTAAGGGCGTTTTTTTTTTTTTCGGAAAGTCACTTTAAGGACAGTTTATATATTTTTTTTTTGGAAAGTCACTTAAGGGCTTTTATTTTTTTTTTGGAAAATCATGGGACGTTTTTATTTTTTTCGGAAGTCACTTAAGGGCAGTTTATAATTTTTTCTGGAAAAGTCACTTAAGGACATTTTTAAAATTTTTTTCGGGAAAAGTCACTTAAGGACAGTTTTAAATTTTTTTGGGAAAAGTCATTAAGGACAGTTTAAAATTTTTTTTCTGGAAAGCATTTAAAGGAAGTTTATATTTTTTTCTGGAAAGTCACTTAAGGACAGTTTATATATTTTTTTCTGGAAAGTCACTTAAGGACAGTTTATATATTTTTTTCTGGAAAGTCACTTAAGGACAGTTTATAATTTTTTTTTCTGGAAAGTCACTTAAGGACAGTTTATATTTTCTTCTGGAAGTCACTTAAGGACAGTTTATATTTTTTTCTGGAGAGTCACTTAAGGACAGTTTATATTATTAAAGTCTGTTAAGTGACTTTCAAAAAAAAATTATAAGCTGTCCTTAAAGCTTCCTTATTTTCTTATGTTCTTACTTATGATATGCTATGAATACAAAAAACAAGCTTATGAGAGAGACCCAACAAGGCATGACCAACGACCCTCCTTGACCTACGCTAACTCGCCATTCCTATCCAAAGGGCAGTGCGGCGGGGGGCGGGGGGGAATGGTCGAGGCTCAGGCCAGGCCACCACCACCACCACCACCACGCCGCCCTAATGTGATGACTGTAATCTCGCCTTACACGGCAGCCCGTCATCCAGGCAATGCCAGGCTCGGCTCTCACACAACGCGCAAAACAAGCGGACGGGGGATGCAGGAGCCGCTGGAACGAGCTTTATGAACTACTACTATCACTGTTTCTACTATTACTAGAGAGAGAGAGGGGGGGAGGAGGGAGAACCGTTACGTGTTTTTTTTAAGGAAGTAACCATTAGTAGCAAATTAAGTAGTAATGTATATTTTTTACTACATTAAAAAAAAAATACGTTTTCCTACATTTTTCCGCCTTTTTTTTTGCGGGAGGCCGGAGAAAAATGTCAGGAAAAAAAATATATCAGTCTTTACATTTTTTCCTCATTTTTTTTTTTTTGGCCAGAGATAAATGTCAGGAAAAAATAAAATCTCCGTCTTTCAACCAAACCTGCAAGAATAAGCCTGCATGGCTATAGTATTCTACCTCGCCTTTCTACCATTTTTTTTTTTAAGGAAGTCTGCATTAGTACATTTTTCCAGCATTTTTTTGGGCGAGAGAGAGAAAAAAAAAAATCTACGTCGTTCAACGAAATCTGCATATGGACAGAAGCGTTAAGAGGTTTTTTTTTAAAGGAAGTCAGCGTCAGTACAGTTTTTCCGCAATTTTTTGGCGAGAGAAAAATATCAAAAAATGTCAGACAAAACTAAAATCTCCATTTCTCAATTAACCAAACCTGCAAGAAAAAAGACTGCATTGGTACCTTCCTCCTCGCCCTTCCTCCTTTCTTGCACATATTTTTTTTAGGAAGTAAGTATTAGTAGGTACACTTTTCCGCATTTTTTTGGCGGGAAAAATGTCAGAAAAAAATGTATCTCAGTCTTTCCACTAAACCTGCAATAACAAGACCACAATGGCTACCTTCCTTCTCGTCTTTTCCGCACATTTTTTTAAGGCAGTATAAGCATTAGTACATTTTTCCCGCATTATATTTTAGGCCAGAGAAAAGTGCCCCCTCCCCACCCACCCCCAAAAAAAATCTACTTCTTTCAACCAAAACCTGCAAGAACAAGACTGCATGGCTACCTTCCTCCTCGCCTCTCTAGCACAGTTTTTGTAAAGGGAACATAAAGGAACATTGGCTTACCTTCATTCCTTTACATGGTACACTGCAACACGCGGCCTCCTGTTCTCCTGCCCCTGTAACAAAGGAGTATTGGTCGTCAACACACCTGAGGAATTCCAAGTTAGAATGCCTGTTTGTTTGTTTGTTTGTTTGTTTGTTTGTTTTTCTACTGTCCAAATGTAATAGATGTAAATAAATTAAAACAAGAAAAAAAAGAAAAAAAAAGAATGACGCGTTTTCATCCTGTCATTTAGGAAGTGAAACGACAATTGGTAGTTCCTATGTCCACATTAAGGTTTTTTTGTGGCATCCATTACAGAGAGAGAGAGAGAGAGAGAGAGAGAGAGAGAGAGAGAGAGAGAGAGAGGGGAGAGAGGAGAGAGAGAGAGAGAGACGAGAGGGGAGAGAGAGAGAGAAGAGAAAAGAGAGAGAGAGAGAGAGAGAGAGAGAGAGAGAGAGAGAGAGAAGGAGAGAGAGAGAGAGAGAGAGAGAGAGAGAGAGAGAGAGCCAGCGAGCGAAAAGCGAGCGAGAGCGAGCGGAGCGAGAGCGAGAGCGAGAGAGAGAGAGAGAAGGAGAGAGAGAGAGAGAGAGAGAAAAGAGAGAGAGAGAGAGAGGAGGAGGAAAATGAGAGAGAGAGAGAGAGAGAGAGAGAGTACAAACATACACACACGGGTATAATATTCTATCACATCCACACACACACGACAATAAACATTGTGGAAATAACTTCTTCCGACCACTTCATCAGTACAACTTTTGATGACATTTCTATCCTTCCTTCCTTGTGCTGCCGTGGCCCTTCCCCTCCAAGACCTCCACGCCTATGAGAGATCTATTGACGGAGGGGTGACGGGGCGTGACGGGGGAAGGACACAATCCAATTCTCCCTTCCTCTACCCTACCTTCCCTTCCCTTACCTTCCTCTCCCTTCTTTCCCCTCCCTTCCTCTCCCCTCCTTTCCCCTCCCGTCTTTATGAAATCCTCTCTGAGCCTTCCCTTTTTAATACATTTTGATTTCTTCTTCTTTCCTCCCTCTTATTTTCCTGCATATTCTGCATTTTGCTTCTATTTTGCATCCCTCAGCCCGTCTCACTGTCTCTTACCAACATTTCCCTGATGACACACACACACCACACACACACACACACACACACACAACACACACACACACACCACACCACACACACACACACACACACCACAACACAACACACAGACACACACACAGACACAGACAAAAGCCACCACACACCCCACACACACAGACACAGACACGGGACACCCCACACACACACACACACAGACACAGACACAGACACACACACACAGACACAGATACAGACACAGACACGGGACCAGACACAGACACACACACACACACACACACACACACAGAAAACAGGCACAGACACAGACACAGACACAGACACACACACAGACACACACACACACACAGACACAGATACAGACACAGAACAGACACAGAACACACACACAAAACACACACACACACACACACACACAAACACACACACACAGATAACAGACACAGACACGGGACACAGACACAGACGCACACCACACACACACACACACACACACACACACACACAGACACAGACACAGACACAGACACACACAGACACAGCCACACACACACACAGATACAGACACAGACACACACACAGACACAGACACAGACACACACACACACACACACACACACACACACACTGCCGAGGGAGGAACGTGAGACGGGTGTGGCAGAGGGCAACCGACACACCAAGGTCATAAGAAAAGAAGAAGAAAGAACAAGCAAAAAGAGAAAAGGAAAGAGGTTAAAATGCACCAAAGAAGAAAAAGAGGAAGGAAAATATCTGCCTACCTTAACTTTTTTTTCTTTTCCTATTTCTATTGTTTTATGTTCTTCTTTATGGTTCTTAGTCTTTTTATTGATCATATTTCGATTGTTAAGAAGAAAGAAAGGCTGAGGAAAAGAAGGCTAGGAGGAAAAGAAGGCTAGGAGGAAAAGAAGGCTAGGAGGAAAAGAAGGAAAAAGAGGGCTAAGAAAATACTAAGAAAATACCAATACAGTTTTTCTTCTTAATTGATGACTTAATTGATATTCATGTATACCACGTGTCATAAACTTGTTATTAATTGGTTCCTCCTCATACATAAAAGTTACCACTGATCATGAGTTTTATAGATGATGTTGATGAACTGACACTCTATTCGTTACAGAAAAGTTTAACCATTTGAGGCCCAGAACGTAATTTCCATTGTAATTTGGGTGCCATTAGACGATTTTTAGTTAATATAAGTAATGTTTTATAGATATGACCTGTTTAGTATCCTTGTCCACTAACTAATTTGGTATATTGAGTTACTTTTCGTAATTTTATGGCTCCACAACAGACAATTTTTTTATAGCAAAGGAAAGATCTTGGCGTGAAGGGGTTAATGTTGCAGGTCAAGGATAAAATAATACAAGAAAATAAAATACACGAATAAAAAGATAAAATATAAGAAAAAAAAATACAGTGCCACAATACAGTAGGCAGGGATTTATGTTATGGGACAACCTTATGTTACAAAAATGGGGAAAAATATATACTGTATCATAGCCTACGTATTATCACTCAAAAATTTACCATGCAGATTTATGACAGGGAGAATGGATGTTTAGAGAGAGGGAAAAAATTAGAACATCAAAATTTCAGGGCTCGTAAAAGTTTATGAAAATGTTTATGAAAAAGTTTATGAAAAGTTTACGAAAATGGAAGTGAGTAGTAGTTGTTGTTGGCAGAAGTGGAAGTAAACAAGTAGTGTAGTGTTATTATTATTATTTATTATTATTATTATTTTAGTATATATTTTTATAAAG
>JACEEZ010013137.1:117359-130841 GCA_016584305.1 Chionoecetes opilio | reverse complement strand
CAGGGAAGTGGGGGACTGCTATCCCCCTAATTTAAAAAAGAAAAGTCGCCAGTAGACATCAAATAACAAAAATTCATAAGACAATTTCAGGAAAGTTAGAGGAAATTTTTTTTTTTTTCAAAAAACCCTTCATGCGAGGGCTTAAGACTATTTATTCTATTTCATTTTTATTATGTTAGGTTTGCAATCATTATGCCTCTCTCTCTCCTTCTCTCTCTTTCTCTCGACTCTCTCTCTGTCTCTATTCTTGTCTCCCTCTCCTCTCCCCTTTTTCCCCTTCTCCTCTTCTCTCTCTCGACTTTCTCTTTTAACCCCTATCTTTTGTTTTTTGAGAGATAGAGAGAGATTCACTCTTTTTTTTACCCCAAATTTAAAGCAAGATAAGGCGAATTTGGTGAAGAAACCCGTAAAAAGCCGGCTTTTGCAGCTTGGGTTTTTCTGTTATGGGGGGGACTTTTAAGAAGCGGTTTTACGGAGGGCCCAGCTGGTAAACCGGGAAAGAAGTGGAAGAAGCGAGAGCCGGGGCTCGCTTACCACGGCTTTTCCGCTGTTCCCGTGACGTCAGAGATAACAACAAATAGGCGGGGGGGGCAGAGATTCTGACACAGTGAGTATCGGCGTAGAAAACTGTAATTACAGATAACGGGGACAAAAGAAAACAAAGATGTACATTAGAAGCAGGACATACTTAAGCCCCCAAAAAAAGAAATAAAAGGTAATGACAGACAGGACAATTTAAAACGGGGAAAGAATGTCTTTTCTTATCAGGCTGGAGATGGGGGCCTGGCTGCGAGTAGAGTTTTGCTGAATTTCACTGAAAATATGGCAGAAATTAGCTGTTTTGTACATTTAGTAGCAGGGGCAACTTTCGGACCAAAATAATAGAGCTAAAAGGGAATGACAGGGGTGAAGGAGAGCGTTTTCTGGTGAAATCACTTTTCGAGTCTTTTAACATTAACACAAACTTTGGTTTTTCAAATTTTTATAATTATGCAATCAAAAACCAGACCGGAAACGTTTTCGGTTTCTTTATGCCCCAATTTTGGTTTTTAGAGTCTCTACACTTGTTGAAAACGTGAAAAGTTGGAACTCTCGCCGACGGGGAGAGAGTACCATAACCTTTCCCCATCATCCGAATTTCCACCACAAAAAAACATTGCAAATTTTTCTTAAGTAAATTACATTATGTTGAGGGAGATGAACAATTTTAATGTGTAGTAAAATTTGTAATACTTAGGGCTGATAGGTATTGGGGAAATGACAGCTTTGCTTTGGGGGAAAAAATCTTAAAACAAGGGCCCACGGTAAGCTGCCCCAAATGTGGCTCTAGTGTTATACTTAGCCCTTAAAACACATTGTTTAGATTTTAATGAGTGCCGATCCTTATTTTTGCCAAGGGCCCCGTATAAAATAAGGTTTTTGAGAAAAAACAAGCCAGTAGGGTTAGGTTAGGTCAGGTAGGTTGGGTTTTATGCACAGCCCGATGGGCTCGAGGGGGGGTGCTAGGTTAGGTCTGAGAGTTTGCATTTTTAGAAAAAAAGGTCAACTCCTATCTTCTCTTTTTTTAAGACACAAGCTGGGGACAAGGTGGAAACGGGGGTTTTGGGTGGGGGAGAACATAAAAGGGGAAATTATGGCCCCCGAAAAGTCTATGAACTGGGAAAAATTTCCCTAGTTTAGGGGGTTTTTTTTTTTTGGGGGGGCCATATTTCCCTATGGTGTGCTCCCCCCCCAAAAAAAACCCCGGTTTCCACCTTGCCCCCAAGCGTTGGCATAAGAAGAAAAAAGATAGGGGGGGGAGCCCTTGTTTTAAGATTTACCATATATAAAAATATATATATATAATAATAATATATTATAAAAGGGGGTGTTTTTCTTATTTTTTGGGTTTAAATTAGTATTTTTATGAAAGAAGGTAATGGTTTATTTTTTGGTGTACCGATTTTTAGTTGACATGATTAATGGTGTAAATTTACTCTCGCTTTGACGAAAAAATTGGGGAAGGAGCGGGGTTTATAAACCGAGTGATCCGAACTTTTCGCATATAAAATTGGGGTCTTTTATATGAGGTGAAAGTTCCCTTTTTTTCCAACAATTTCCGTGATCGCGAATTTTGTCCGTACATCTACGAAATTTCGTTACCTTATACATGCAGCCATCACAAATATACACGAATACAGGGAAATTTAAAAAACAATCGGGAACCGTAAAGTTTATGAATTTATTCGGTAAAAGCACGCATATACGGACTGGCAAAAAAAAGTTTTTAAACCCGATATTTGTTATATAAAGTCCGTAAAGCGGGGGTTGGTGTATACACAAAAATTTTGAAAAAGTACAAAAAGGGAGCATCAGTGATATACCAAAACTTCGGTTTGGTGACATTAAGTAGGATTAGGTTAGGGTCAAGAGTGTTTTTGCATATAGGAAATACAAAATTTGAAAAATAGTTTTGAGAAATTGTATTGTTTAATATGAATGTTAATCGTATTACTGGTATTTGGGTTTCAATTTTCGACCAATCAGTATTTCACTGGCCCGGTGTTAAAAATTTAGGTTAAATACTTTTATTTTTGTGTATGTTGGATTTTTTGTTTGTTATTAATTTTACTTTTCCTTATAAAACTTTTATAAAGGTAAACAAAAACATTTTTTTATTTGCATTTTTTTGTATAAATTTTGGGCCATTTATTATAAAGGTGGCAAAATCGGTTTAAAATTTAGGGATGAAACTATGAACTGACTATTGTCTGTATGAACAAACACTCATAAGCTGTTGTCTCATTTCCTTTTTTTATGGGAAGGGTTTTAAACGCAATAGAACACAGTCTAGGGTTTTGGGATGTATTGCGGTTGCATGAAGTGTTATCCGACCCAAGATGAAGGGAAGACTCTGAGAGAAGGGGTGAGAGGGGGAGTAAAAAATAAAATAAATATCTTATTTTCCCTGAAACATGGTTTATATAAAATTTCATACGATGTTCTATGCAAATGACTAAAAAAAAACTCTGAAAGTCACGCAAAAAAAAAAAAACATAAAAGAAAGTCAAACGAAAAAATTAAAGGAAATTAATTATAAAATTAAACAATAAGAACTAAGTCATTCAAAATCTTTTAAAAAACTACTAACATATCAACTGCTATTCATAGGGGAAACAAATTAGTTCATTAGGGTCAATTAAAAATAAATTATAAATCAAGACTTAAAAGTTAGACTTCCATAATTAATGATTTTCAATAAGGCAAATTGTTGCATAGTTTTAAAGGCCTTTTTACGTGTGGGTTGGGAAGTCTGTTCTGGCTCTTGGCACATAAAAGGGCTTTTAGCTGCCTTTGTTGATGGGTTATTTTCCGGACAATGGGAAAACTAGATACCACCCGGATAAAACCCCTTTACAGCCTTTTAAAAAAGCCCAAACTTATTTTAAATATATCTGTCTTTAATTTTTAACCACTTTTAAATCTTTTATGAAGGAGTAACGTGATCCTTTTTTTCTAGCTCCTCCAAAGCTAGTTTAGCTGCAATATTTTTCCCTTTTTAAAAATCTAAAAAGTAAAAATTTAGAAAAATATTTTTGAGTCCCCTATAACCCCTCCCGTAACATTAAGTAGAGAGAGAGAGAGAGAGAGAGATTTTTTAAAGCAAAAATTAGCCAAGAATGAAAAAAAGCCCCCCTATCTTCAAGCAAAATATAAAAGCCCCAACCCCCAAAGCGGAAAAACCCGGGGCCCGGCGGGCAGAGATGGCCAGTTAATGAAATCCCCTTTATTGACCCTTGCCCTCAGGTGCAGAGTTAATAAAAAAATAAGCAAATGTGGAACTCGCCAGCCAGCCCCCAAAGATGCCGTAGGTGCCCCCCTCTTTATTGCCCTATAATAGTCCTTTGGGTTTTTGGAGCAAAAAAAATTAATGTGAAGGATTGTGTTTTGATCCCTTCACAAATTCAGTTAGTTTTCGTAACTATTAAAGGCTTTTATTTGACGGTAGGCCCTAACTTTTGTCAGTGGGGTTTTGTTTACGTTTTCAGCTGGAGCCCGAGCGGGCGAGCCCCCTGTCGCCGTTCTGGCGAGGCCACGAAAACGAGAGAGAAGCCGAAGAAGCCTAAAAGCCGGCTTCTTTGGGTTCTTCCCAAAATTCGCCTAAGGGGGCAGTGGTGTGTGTGCGTGTGTGTGTGGTGTGTGTGTGTGTGGTTGCTGCATGTGCGTTGTGTGTGGGGGTGGGTATGTTTTTGTGTGTGTGTGGTACGAAGGTAGTAGTAATTCCCTTTAATAATTTTTTAAAAACATTCGCCATATAGGAAATTTATTTTTTATTATTATTATTATTATTATTTTTTATTTTTATTTTTTATTATTAGCCATATTATTTTTTCCAATGATATAATTTCTCTTCTCTCTCTTCGTCTCCTTTTCTCTCTCTCTTCTTTTCTCTCTCTCCTCTCTCTCTCTCTTTCAATTCCTTTTCAAAATAACACGAGGGTGAAATAAATGATAGAAAAATAAGCGTAGCCAGAGGGGATAAAGACATTTGCACCGGGTTTGAATCCTGCCCGGCAACTAAAAATTAATATAACTTTTTTTTTTTTTATGGGTATATGGGAATACGTGGATCATCAAAATACATTTCGGGTTGATTTGGCAATGATTAGCGTAGAGATAAGAAATTATATTTACAGGCTTTATTGATAAGAAATTTATTTATATTTTAAAAAATTAAGGTACCAGTGGGTAAATAGACATTTTCCCCCGAGTTTGAATCCTGCTCCCGGCAACGAAAAAATTTTTTAATTATTTTTTTCTTTTGGGAGCTGTAAAATCATGTAGCATACCTAACTAATATTCGGGGGATTTTGGCAAGTTATTTTTCTGTAGAGATTATAATTTCGAAAATTGTAGGTTTTATTGAAGAAAAGGAAGCTCGGGTAATTATTTCATTTTTTAGTCGCATATAATTTTTCCCGGGCATTTAGGGGCATAGAAACACTGTAGGAAATTATGTATATTTTCTGAGCTATTTAGCATTGTAATTATGTAATAGAGGCAAAAAAAACGAAATTTTGAAAGGCATATGGGTACAAAATCGAGTTCTAGGTAGCCATTTTTTTAGTAATATCGCTATTAAATATTCCTGGGCATTTAGGAACTACATAAGTACTGTAGGAATATCTATGTATATTATTTAGCCTATATAGCACTGTTTCGTAGTACAGAGTCGAAAATCAGGAAATTTAACGACTAACTGGGTAAACAATCTGGACTTCTGACCATTATTTCATTATTTAGTCGCTATTATAATATTCCTGGCTATTTAGGGGCTGTAGAAACACTGTAGGAATATCTATGTATATTCTATGAGTCTATTTAGCATTGTAACTATGTCATAGGCTCGAAAATAAGGACATTTGAAAGGCATATGCTTGGGTAAACAAAAATATAGCTCAAACCATTATTTCGTTATTCAAGAAGCTATTATAATATTCCTGGCATTTAGGAGCTATATAAGTACTGTAGGAATATCTCTATATTATGTAGGCCTATATAGCATTGTTTCGTAGCTATAAAAGCGAAAATGTAATTATGTCATAGGCTCGAAAATAAGGACATTTGAAAGGCATATGCTTGGGTAAACAAAAAATCTGCATGGACCAATATTCATTTCGTTATTTTCGCTAATATATAGTCGCTATTATCATATTTCTGGGCATTCAGGAGCTATAGAACTACTGTATGAATATTTATGTACTTTATTTAGGCCTATATAGCACTGTAATTAAGCTATAAAGGCATAAATAAGGTAATTTGAAAGGCATATGCTTGGGTAAACAATATGAACGGACCATTATTTCCTTATTTTAGAATTTTTAGTCGCTATTATAATATTCTGGGCATTTAGGAGCTATAGAAGTACTGTAGGAAATCTATGTACTTTATTTAGCCTATATAGCACTGTAATAAAGCTATAGGCTCGAAAATAAGGAAATTTGAAAGGCATATGCTTGGGTAAACAAAAAATTTCCTCGGACCAATATAAATTTCGTTATTTTAGTGGCTTTTAAAATATTCCTGGGCATTTCTGGACATTCCTGGACCTATAGAACTACTGTATGAATATCTATGTACTTTATTTAGGCCTATATAGCACTGTAATTAAGCTATAGGCTCGAAAATAAGGAAATTTGAAAGGCATATGCTTGGGTAAACAAAAAATTTCCTCGGACCAATATAAATTTCGTTATTTTAGTGGCTTTTAAAATATTCCTGGGCATTTCTGGACATTCCTGGACCTATATAAACACTGTATAAATATCTATGTACTTTATTAGGCTTATATAGCACTGTAGTTAACCTATAGGGGCATAAATAAGGTAATTTCATAATGTTACCAAAGTCTGTTATGACGTCTTACTCTTCGCGCCATTCTTCTTTTTTATCAGTCTGAGTTGAACAGTGGACGGGGGAGGACGTGCGTTTTGTCGCTCCCTAATTACCACGTCGTCATGGAGTTATCATTAGTGGGTGATCGTGTGTACGCAGCGGAGTGTATACAGAAGAAGAGAGTGCGAAGGGTGAGTGTGTGTACGTGTGTGTGTGTGTGTAGTGTGTGTGTGTGTGTGTGTGTGTACGTGTGTGTGTGTGTGTGAGAGGTAACTGTTTGGTGGCGATGGTGGTGGTCGCTTGTTTGTTGTGGTGGTGGACTGTGGTTGTGGTTGTGGTAGTGGTGGACTGTGGTAGTGGTTGGTAGTTGTGTGGTTGTTGTGGTGTGGTAGTGATTGTGGTTGTCGGTGGTTAAAATGTCGCGAATTTAAAATATTGTGGTTGGTGGTGTGGTTGTGTGGTGGTGGTGTGATCTGTGGTAGTGGTAGTGGTGGTGGTGGTAGTGTAGTGTGTGGTTGGACTGTGGTAGTGATTGTGGTGGTTAAAATGTCGTGTTTTTTCATATTATATTCGTTAATCAGTGTTTGTGGTAGTAGTAGTGGTAGTGTGTGGTGGTGGTGGTGGTTATTGGTGTGGTGGTGGTGGTGGTAATGTGTGGTAGTAGTGATGGTTGATGGTGGGGTATTCTCTTATTGTGGTAGTGGTGGTGGGAATGTGGTGGTAGGTAGTGATGGCTGTAGTAGTATGTGGTGGTGTGGTAGTGGTGGCTTGTGGTTGTGTTTGTGGTATGTATGGTTGTTATGGTGATGGAGTGGTTATGGGTGGTAGTATGGTGGTGTTGGTAGTGCATATGTGTGGTAGTAGTGGTGGCGGCTCTCTGTGACTGTCGCTGTGTGTGGTTGTGTGGTAGTGGTGTTGGTAGTAGTGGTAGTAGTGTAGTGGTAGTAGAGTAGTATGTGGTAGTAGTAGTAGTGTAGTTAGTATAGTGTAGTAGTGGCTGTGGTAGCAGTAGTAGTGGCTGTGTGGTAGTAGTGGTGTGGTGGTACTGGAACTCTCGTCTACGAAATTCTTGCCACTGTCGACGAGTGTTCCAATTATTCACGTCAGCGAGTGTGTTTCGGCGAGAATTCCATTAACCTGTAGTAGACTGTGGTTGTGGTAGACTGGTGGTGGTGGTGGACTTGTGGTTGTGGTGGTGGTGGTGGACTTGTGGTTGTGGTGGTGGTGGTGGTGGTCTGTGGTGAAAAGTTACGTGTTTTGTCATATTTGATTCGTTAATTTGTGTTTTTGTGGTAGTAGTGGTAGTGGTGGTTGTTGGCCTGTGGTGGTGGTCGCTTGTGGTGTGTGGTAGTGGCTGTGGTGGTTGGTGGTCTGTGGTTGTGTGTTGTAGTGGTGGTTGTTGTTGTGGTGGGGATGGTGGTAGTTGTGGTGGTGATGGTAGTAGGGTTATGGGAACTGTGGTGTGGTGGTGGTGGTCCGTGGTGAAAAATGAGTTATGTCATATATATATAAGTTCTTAATCTGTGTTATGTGTTACATGTGGTGGTGTGTGTGTGTGTGGTAGTGGTGGTGCGTGGTAGCTTGCCTCCACGACCACTGAAGGCAGAGTGTTGTCATGGGAGCTACTGTAGCCTGGCGTGGGTGTCAGGCTATGTCAGGGATGTCAGCCAGCCACTTGTCAAGGTGATGTTTGAAGGTGCCTGGTGACGCCCTTTAGGTCCCGAATGTGTCTTGGGGCGCGTAATTGTGGTGGTGGACGCTTGTGGTTGTGTGGTGTGGTAGTAGTGGTGGTGGATGTGTTTGTGGTGGTTATGGTTGTGTGTGGTTGTGGGATGGTGGTTGTTGTGGTGGTGGACGCTTGTGGTAGTGGTAGTAGTAGTAGTAGTGGTAGTGGGTGGTGGTGGCGGTGATGAAAATTGTGTTTTATATAGAGTTAATTCGTTAATCTGTTTTATTGTTATTGAAAATTATTATATTTTCCAGTGTGTGTGTGGGTTGTGTTTGGGTGTATGTGTGTGTATGTAGGTGTGGGTGTTTGTGGATGTGTTTGGTGTGGTGAGTGTGTGTGTGTGTGTGTAATCAGCCACGGTCTTGTTCACGCGCTGGACTCGTGATCGCTGTTTACCCTTCATTGTGTGTGTTTTGTGTGTGTGTTGGTTAGGTAAGGGAAAATTGTGTGTGTGTGTTGAAATAAGGGAATTGTGTGTTGTTGTTTTGTGTGCTGTTGTATCAGTTTAATTGTACACAACCACATTTGTATGTGAGTGTGTGTGTGTTTTGAGTGGTTGTGTGTGTGTGGGGTGTGTGTGTTGTGTGGTGAGAAGCAATCAATCATGTTTTTAATAGGACCATTATTAATTTTATTAGTATTATTTTATTATTATTATATTATTATTATTATTATTATTTCTTAATTCTCAGCTGTTCAATTTCAATATGCTTAGTAGAGTCAGCTGTCAGCATTACGAAAAGTCACGAGAATATACCACAGTATTTAGGGGACAAGGCTTACTAAACAGGTCATAGTATAAACATGCTTTTTATCACTACAAAGCGTCAAATGGTTTTACACAAATTAAAATGGCAATACGTTCGGGCCTCAAGGGTTTAACATAATCAGCTGTTCTAGTAAGTATTTTATGCTTAGTATAGTCAGCTGTCATTGCAATATTTTTGCTTAATATAGTCAGCTGTCATTTCAATTTTTTATGCTTAGTATAGTCAGCTGTCTTTTCAAATTTTATGCTTAATATAGTCAGCTGCCATTTCAAATTTTATGCATAGTATAGTCAGCTGTCTTTTCAAATTTATGTTAGTATAGTCAGCTGTCATTTCAATATTTATGCTTAGTATAGTCAGCTGTCATTGAAATATTTTTATGCTTAATATAGTCAGCTGCATTCAATATTTTGCTTAGTATAGTCAGCTGCATTTCAATATTTATGCTAGTATAGGTCAGCTGTCATTTCAATATTTTATGCTTAGTATAGTCACCCGTCATTTCAATATTTTCTGCTTAATATAGTCAGCTGTCATTGCAATATTTATGCCTTATTATAGTCAGCTGTCATTTAAATTTATTTTATGCATAGTATAGTCAGCTGTCATTTCAATATTTTATGCATAGTATAGTCAGCTGTCTTTTAAAATATTTATCCCAATAGTATAGTCAGCTGTCTTTTCAATATTTATGCTTAGTATAGTCAGCTGTCATTTCAAATTTATGCTTAAGTATATTTCAGCTGTCATTTCAAATTTTATGCTTTATAGTCAGCTGTCATTTCAATATTTTATGCTTAGTATAGTCAGCTGTCATTGCAATATTTTCTGCTTAATATAGTCAGCTGTCATTGCAATATTTTATGCTTAGTATAGTCAGCTGTCATTGCAATATTTTATGCTTAGTATAGTCAGCTGTCATTGCAATATTTTATGCTTAATATAGTCAGCTGTCATTTCAATATTTTATGCTTAGTATAGTCAGCTGTCATTTCAATATTTATGCTTAGTATAGTAAGCTGTAATTGCAATATTTTTGTTTAAATATAGTCAGCTGTCATTTCAATATTTATGTTTTAGTATAGTCAGCTGTCATTGCAATATTTTATGTTTAGTAAGTCAGCTGTCATTGCAATATTTTCTGCATTAGTATAGTCAGCTGTCATTTCAATATTTATGCTTAGTATAGTCAGCTGTCATTCAAATTTTATGCTTAGTATAGTCAGCTGTCATTGCAATATTTTATGCTTAATATAGTCAGCTTTTCTTTCAATTTTTTATGCTTAGTATAGTCAGCTGTCATTGCAATATTTTATGTAGTATAGTCAGCTGTCATTTCAATATTTTATGCTTAGTATAGTCAGCTGTCATTGCCAATATTTTCGTTAATATAGTCAGCTGTCTTTTTCAATATTTTATGCTAGTATAGTCAGCTGTCATTGCAATATTTATGCTTAGTATAGTCAGCTGTCATTGCAATATTTTCTGCTTAATATAGTCAGCTGTCATTCAATATTTTATGCTTAGTATAGTCAGCGTCATTGCAATATTTTCTGTTTAATATAGTCAGCGTCATTTCAATATTTTATGCTTAGTATAGTCAGCTGTCATTGCAATATTTTATGCTTAGTATAGTCAGCTGTCATTCAATATTTTATTAATAAATAATAATAATGATGATGATAATAATAGTACTGTTAATAATAATAATAATAATTAATAATAATAATGTTTGATGATAATAATAGTACTGTTAATAATAATAATAATAATAATAATAATAATAATAATAATAATAATGAGATAATAATAGAAATGTAATAATCATAATAATAAAAATAATAATAATAATAATGATGATAATAATAGTACTGTTAATAATAATAATAATAATAATAATAATAATAATAATAATAATAAAAATAATGATGATGATAATAGTTACTGTTAATAAAATAATAATAATAATAATAATAATGATGATAATAGTACTGTATAATAATAATAAAATAATAATAAAATAAATAATGATGATGTAATTACTGTTAATAATAATAATAATAATAATAATAATATAATAATAAGATGATAATAGATTAATTAATAAAATAAATATAATAATAATAATAATAATAATGATGATAATAATAGTACTGTTAATAATATAATAATAATAATAAAAATTTAATAATGATAAAATAGTACCACTGTTAATAATAAAAATTTAATAATAATAATAATAATAATAATGATAATAATAGTACCAATGTATAATAATAAAAATAATAATGATAATTAGTACTGTTAATAATAATAATAATAATAATAAAAATAATAATAATAATGATGATAATAGTACTGTTAATAATAATAATAATAATAAATAATAATAATAATAAAAATGATGATAATAGTACTGTTAATAAAAATAATAAATAATAATAATAATAATAATAATAATAATGATGAAAATTTAGAAATGTTAATAATAATAATAAAATAATAATAAAATAATAATAAATGTGAAAATATTGTTAAAATAAAAAAATTAATAATAAAATAATAAAAAATAAATATGAAAATAGTATTTTAATAATAAAAATAATAAAATAATAATAATAAAATAATGAGATGAAATAGTCTTTTAATAATAATAATAATAATAATAATAATAATGTGATAAAATAGTACCACGTTAANATGCGTATACTTAACAAACAAAGACGTGCTAAAAGCTTAAAAAAGAAACATCATATATTTAACAGAAAAAAAGAAATGCGTATCACTTAACGAAAAAACTGCGTATCAGCTTAACAAACAAAACGTGCATCCTTAACAAACAAAAAACATGCGTATCAGCTTAACAGAAAAAAGAAAGTGCTATAACTTAACAGAAAAAAGAACAGTGCTAAAAGCTTAAAAAACAAAGAACAGTGCTATAGCTTAACAAAACGAAAACGTGCGTATCGTTTAAACGAAAGAAAACATGCTATAAGTTTTAAACAAACAGAAAAAGGCGTATAAGTTTAACAAACAGAAAACTGCTTTAAACTTACAAAAAAAGACACTGCATATAAGCTTAACAGAACAAAAACTGCGTATAAGTTTAACAAACAAAAGAACAGTGCGTATAACTTAACAAACAGAAAAACTTCGTAAACTTAACAGAAAAACATGCGTATCAGTTTAAACAAAACAGAAAAACTGCGTATAAGCTTAACGAACAAAAAAAATGCATAAACTTAACAGAACAAAAGAACATGCTTAACTTAACAAACAAAAGAACTGCGTATAACTTAACAGAAAAAAAGAACGTGCTTAAAAAGCTTAACAAAAAGAAAAACATTCTATAGCAAACAAAACAGAAGAACATGCGTATAAGCTTAACAAACAGAAAACTGCGTATAACTTAACAAGAACAAAGAACATGCGAAAAACTTAACAAACGAAAAACGTGCGTAAACTTAACGAACAGAAAACATGCTTTAATTTAACGAAAAAGAAAGTGCGTTAAGTTTAAACAGAAAAAAACATGCGTATAATTTAACAGAACAGAAAAACATGCTAAAGCTTAACGAACAGAAAAAATGCGTAAATTTAAACAAACAGAAGAACAGTGCGTAAAACTTAACAAAACAGAAGAACAGTGGTATAAGTTAACGGAAGGAAAGAGTTTAAAAGTAGTCCAATTTAGTCCGTCACACACCCTTTTCCCCCCTTGTCAAGCTTTTCGATCCCCCCCCCCCCCCCCCCGGGCCCCAAAGGAAAGTAGCCAGTATGTATTTATGTACCTCTCTCTCTCTCTCTCCTTCCTCCTTCTCTCTCTCCCCTCTCCCCCATCTCTCTCCCTCTCCTCTCCCCTTTCTTTTTCCCCTCTCTCTTCTCTCCTCCCTCTCCTCTCTTTCTTCTCCTTTTCTCTCTCTCTCTTCTCTCTCTCTCTCCTCTCTCCTTCTCTCTCTCTTTTATCTATCTATATGTATATCTTCTATTTTTCTAACTCTGTCCCTCTCTCTCTCTCTTCCCCCTCTCTCCTCTCTTCCTCCTCTTCCTCTCCTCTCTCTCCTCTTCTCTCTCTCTTCTCCTCTCTCTCTCTCTCTCTCTCTCTATCTATTATCTATCTTCTTATGTTATCTATCTTCTTTCTAACTCTGTCCCTCCTCTCTCTCTCCCTCTCTCTCTCTCTCCTCCCCTCTCTCTCCTCTCTCTTCTCCTCTCTCCTCATTTTTTTATTTTTTTTCTCCTACTCTAAAATTTTTTTTTTTTCTTTTTTTTTTAAGGGCCTGTTAATTAGGGTTTTATTTTTTTTGAGTTTTTTTTTTTTTGCATATTCATCCATTTATTTTTTTTCTTTTCTTTTCATTTTTTATTTTTATTTATTTATCATTTGAAATTTTTTTTTTTTTTTTTTTTTTTTTTTTTTTCATTTCATCCTTTATTATTTTATTGATCATTTATCCTTAGTTAATATTATTTTTTCATTAGTTTATAGTAGTGTGTTGCCCTCTTGGGGTGGTCAATGCGTAGCCCGGTTTTAATCCCGGCCCTTTCGTCGGGGGTGCGCCCACCCAGCTGTTCTCCTTCCTTTTTGGGATGGTGGACAAAAGGGTA
>JACEEZ010013137.1:109859-112359 GCA_016584305.1 Chionoecetes opilio | reverse complement strand
GCGCCATTCTTCTTTTTTTATCAGTCTGAGTTGAACAGTGGACGGGGGAGGACGTGCGTTTTGTCGCTCCCTAATTACCACGTCGTCATGGAGTTATCATTAGTGGGTGATCGTGTGTACGCAGCGGAGTGTATACAGAAGAAGAGAGTGCGAAGGGTGAGTGTGTGTGTGTGTGTGTGCGTGTGTGTGTGTGTGTGTACGTGTGTGTGTGTGAGAGGTAACTGTTTGGTGGCGATGGTGGTGGTCGCTTGTTTGTTGTAGTGGTGGTGGACTGTGGTTGTGGTTGTGGTAGTGGTGGTTGTGTGGTGGACTGTGGTAGTGGTTGGTAGTTGTGTGGTTGTTGTGGTGTGGTAGTGATTGTGGTTGTCGGTGGTTAAAATGTCGTGAATTTAAAATATTGTGGTGGTGATGGTGTGGTTGTTGTGGTGGTGGTGATCTGTGGTAGTGGTGGTGGTGGTAGTGTAGTGTGTGGTTGGACTGTGGTAGTGATTGTGGTGGTTAAAATGTCGTGTTTTTTCATATTATATTCGTTAATCAGTGTTTGTGGTAGTAGTAGTGGTAGTGTGTGGTGGTGGTGGTGGTTATTGGTGTGGTGGTGGTGGTGGTAATGTGTGGTAGTAGTGATGGTTGATGGTGGTGGTATTCTCTTATTGTGGTAGTGGTGGTGGGAATGTGGTGGTAGGTAGTGATGGCTGTAGTAGTAGTGGTGTGGTAGTGGTGGCTTGTGGTTGTGTTTGTGGTATGTACTGGTTGTTATGGTGATGGTAGTGGTTATTGGTGTGGTAGTAGTGGTGGTGGTGGTAGTCGCATATTGTGGTAGTAGTGGTGGCGGCCTGCTGTGACTGTCGCTTGCTGTGGTTGTGTGGTAGTGGTGTGGTAGTAGTAGTAGTAGTAGTAGTGGTAGTAGTAGTAGTAGTAGTAGTAGTAGTAGTAGTAGTAGTAGTGGCTGTGGTAGCAGTAGTAGTGGTGTGGTGGTACCTGGAACTCTCGTCTACCGAAATTCTTGCCACTGTCGACGAGTGTTCCAATTATTCACGTCAGCGAGTGTGTTTCGGCGAGAATTCCATTAACCTGTAGTAGACTGTGGTTGTGGTAGACTGGTGGTGGTGGTGGTGGTGGTCTGTGGTGAAAAGTTACGTGTTTTGTCATATTTGATTCGTTAATTTGTGTTTTTGTGGTAGTAGTGGTAGTGGTGGTTGTTGGCCTGTGGTGGTGGTCGCTTGTGGTGTGTGGTAGTGGCTGTGGTGGTTGGTGGTCTGTGGTTGTGTGTTGTAGTGGTGGTTGTTGTTGTGGTGGAGATGGTGGTAGTTGTGGTGGGGATGGTAGTAGTGGTTATGGTGAACTGTGGTGTGTGGTGGTGGTCCGTGGTGAAAAATGAGTTATGTCATATATATAAGTTCTTAATCTGTGTTATGTGTTACATGTGGTGGTGTGTGTGTGTGTGGTAGTGGTGGTGCGTGGTAGCTTGCCTCCACGACCACTGAAGGCAGAGTGTTGTCATGGGAGCTACTGTAGCCTGGCGTGGGTGTCAGGCTATGTCAGGGATGTCAGCCAGCCACTTGTCAAGGTGATGTTTGAAGGTGTCTGGTGACGCCCTTTAGGTCCCGAATGTGTCTTGGGGCGCGTAATTGTGGTGGTGGACGCTTGTGGTTGTGTGGTGTGGTAGTAGTGGTGGTGGATGTGTTTGTGATGGTGTGTGGTTGTGGGATGGTGGTTGTTGTGGTGGTGGACGCTTGTGGTAGTGGTAGTAGTAGTAGTAGTGGTAGTGGTGGTGGTGGTCGGTGATGAAAATTGTGTTTTATCATAGAGTTAATTCGTTAATCTGTTTTATTCTTGTTATTGAAAAACTTATTATATTTTCCATGTGTGTGTGTGTGTGTGTGTATGGGTGTATGTGTGTGTATGTATGTGTGGGTGTGTGTATGTGTTTGTGTGTGTGTGTGTGTGTGTGTGTGTGTGTGTAATCAGCCACGGTCTTGTTCACGCGCTGGACTCGTGATCGCCTGTTTTACCCTTTCCATTGTGTGTGTGTGTGTGTTGGTCTAGGTAAGGGAAAATTTTGTGTGTGTGTGTAAATAAGGGAATTGTGTGTGTGTGTGTGTGTGCTTTGTATCAGTTTAATTTGTACACACACACATTTATGTATTGTGAGTGTGTGTGTGTTTTGAGTGTGTGTGTGTGTGTGTGTGAGAAGCAATCAATCACTGTTTTAATAGGACCATTATTACTATTATTATTATTATTATTATTATTATTATTATTATTATTAGCATTATCATTATCATTACTTCTCAGCTGTTCAATTCAATATGCTTAGTAGAGTCAGCTGTCAGCATTACGAAAAGTCACTGAATATACCACAGTAGTTAGTGGACAAGGATACTAAACAGGTCATAGCTATAAAACATTGCTTATACTCACTACAAAGCGTCTAATGGTACACAAATTACAATGGCAATTACGTTCTGGGCCTCAAGGGGTTAACATAATCAGCTGTTCT
>JACEEZ010013137.1:105000-106442 GCA_016584305.1 Chionoecetes opilio | reverse complement strand
CACAATTATTCTCATATAGTTCACCTTTGTTTTATTCATGGCACAATTTATTCTCATTATAGTTCACCTTGTTTTATTCATGGCACAATTTATTCTCATTATAGTTCACTTTGTTTTATTCATGGCACAATTTATTCTCATTATAGTTCACCTTTGTTTTATTCATGGCACAATTTATTCTCATTATAGTTCACCTTTGTTTTATTCATGGCACAATTTATTCTCATTATAGTTCACCTTTGTTTTATTCATGGCACAATTTATTCTCATTATAGTTCACCTTTGTTTTTTTCATGGCACAATTTATTCTCATTATAGTTCACCTTTGTTTTTATTCATGGCACAATTTTATTCTCATTATAGTTCACCTTTGTTTTATTCATGGCACAATTTATTCTCATTATAGTTCACCTTTGTTTTATTCATGGCACAATTTATTCTCATTATAGTTCACCTTTGTTTTATTCATCGCACAATTTACTGCCGGGAACATAACTTGTGGGTTAAAATATTGAAATACTTTAAATATTGACTTAAAGTCATCGTCCAGACCATTTCATCATTCCTGATTTAAGGCCATCAACACATAGCCATTAACGAGTATATCAACAACACGTCGTCACTTTGTATCCAGTCAGCCGCTTTTAAATAATCCGCAATCAAAATCTGCAAATTCCCCGAGTTTTCAAAACACACTCAAGGTTTGCAGACGCCCAGGCTCGGTGACGCAGCATCAGGGAGGCTCCTCTTCCCGCGCTGATCAGAGAGGCACGTAAACACACAGATAAATATAGTACTTGAAGATATTTGGGTGTTTCTGATAGATTTGTTTTGCTATATGCCACATGCATGCATCCTTTATGGGTGCAGCAAGACAGCTGTGCCTTTCCAGAAAAGTTTGCACACGGAAAGGAGTGGCGTGTGTAGGGTGATACATGCCCATAGTGTGTTGGGGCCAGCAGTTGTGTTGAGGAACGGCGCCCCCCCATAAGACAGTGACTCAGTCCAACACCATACCAGACCAGGTGGCCCTGTTAGACAGGGACGCCAGGACTGGCAGCAGCGGTGGACCACCACCACTGTGAGGCTTTGCCTCTTAACAACACCAAGTAAACCAGTTGTGGAGTGGGCGTGCCCTGTGGTGAGAAACCCTGTGGTGGTGTGGCTGTCACACTTTCTGCCTTCCCGCCCGCATATTTTCCAACTCTTTCCTGTAGTTAATGCTAGTGTGTGGTTTCCGAGTCATGACGTTTGACTGTAGCTCCAAAACTAACCATAGGATTTTCTGGAAAGTACCTTCATTGTGATTCCCACACACACATGGTTTAACCTTATTTACCAATCCATGTTTTGGAGAAGTGCCAGGTCCTCCTGCTGAACCTCAGGCTCTGCTAACACCTGTTCATCCACCTCCTACTTGGGCTCAAACATATAGGATCCCA
>JACEEZ010013137.1:45000-85000 GCA_016584305.1 Chionoecetes opilio | reverse complement strand
GAGAGAGAGAGAGAGAGAGAGAGAGAAGAGAGAGAGAGAGAGAGAGAGAGAGAGATTTGAGTCAGATTTAGAGTTGTTAATAAATGGTGATGGAGAGAGGAGAAGAGAGAGAGAGAGTGAGAGATGAGAGAGAGAGAGAGAGAGGAGAGAGAGAGAGAGAGGATGAGACGGGAGAGGGAGAGTGCAAGATGGTAGAGAGAGAGAGAGAGAGAGAGAGAAGGAGAGGAGAACGAGAGAGAGTGAGAGCAGAGAGAGAGAGAGAGAGAGATAGTGTTGAGTCCAGATTTAGAGTTGATACCCAATGGTGGTGTTTGTGTCCTACACGCCAATGTCCCAGCAGATCTTGGTCATCTGGAGACGTGCAGAGGGCGACCCCATCGTGGAAAGCATGGGACTCAAGATCCAGTACAACACACGCAGGTATGGGCTGCCAAGGAGGCTGGACAGTGTTAGGGATGGCATGAAGGGCCAGTGCATTTTTGAACCCCTTCACGCCCAGATCTTTCCTTGGCTAAAAAAAAATGTATGTTGTTAGCCATAAAATTAGGAAGTGACTGAATCGAGTCATTTAACTAGTGGCCAAGGATACTAAATAGGTCATGTTCGATTATAATATTGCTTATATGCACTAAAAATCGTCTTATGGTAGTCAAATTACAATGGAAATTACGTTCTGGGTCTCAAGGGGTTAACATTACAACTGGGCGACCAAAATGTCTCCCAGTGATGGAAAAATGTCGCCCAGTAAGAACAATTTTAAGCTAATGGGCGACAAGATATTTGTTCATAAAATCCTTCCTGGATACAATGGTTCATCTTATCTGTGTGTGTTAGATCCAGAAGTGCTTCTTATTACTGCATAGGATCTTTATTTATACACAACATACAAAAGGGAGAAGTTGATGTATCCAAAAAACTATATTTGAACAGGTAGGCTTTGACCTTTCTGGCTATCCAAAGAATGTCGCCCACTAATATTTGCTTAAAAAATGCACTGATGACGGGTGGATGTAGGTAGTGTTAAGTAACAGTTACCACACGTGTAGGTCTCACAGCCTCTTGTAGCTTCCTTATTTTCTGATGTGATGTCAGGTCTACGTAGGTGGTCGCCTCCTCAACTTTACTTTCCATCCCTCACTCCTGCCGTTGCCTCTTCTGTTTCTCTCGATAGGCCCGTCAGTGTGGCAAGGTTCGGGTAGCGAACGTGAGGCCCTAATGTGCAGCTCCTCTGTGCGTTCGGTCAGGGTTCGAGGGCCCGCCTAGTCATGCTGACGTGGCCGGCGCTTTCGTATAGCATACCTTGTAGTTGGTACTGTGAAAGTGTTACGAATAGGATGAATCTTATTATCCTTCTCTCACGTTAGGCCTCCCAGTGCCGTTTCTAACCTTTTCGGGCCCTGGGCGACACTTGGGGCATTTTGGAAAAACTGGTGGGGGATCCAAGCCCTCTAAGGTGGTCCGGGTAAAAGGAAAGAGGGGCACCGCTAATTGCGTGGCCCGGCTGCTACTCACGTGCATAGCCTTAGAGCGGGGGGTGAGCCGTACCCGGACACAGGTAGTGTGATCGGGTACACAGTTACTTCCCCAGGTTACACAGTACCATTATCAACCGAAAGGAGGGAAGAACATGGGGGTCGCCGACTGCTGCGGGATCGAACAGGGCCGCGAGGTAGCAGGACGTAGCCATGCACACCGAGGCGACAGGAAAATAATGAATAAAAGAACTTTAGATATCAATAGACTCTCTCTCTCTCTCTCTCTCTCTCTCTCTCTCTCTCTCTCTCTCTCTCTCTCTCTCTCTCTCTCTCTCTCTCTCTCTCTCTCTCTCTCTCTCTCTCTCTCTCTCTCTCTCTCTCCCCCCCCCCCCCCCCCCCCCCCCCCTGCAGGCTACTGACAGACGACAAGAGGGAGAAGTACTACCGGGCGGAGGTACAAAACAAGGTGTACCGCGGGAGATGCTAAGGCTGGATCAGGATCTACATAAGGTACAGCGCCGCGTTGAGTCCCCGGCCAGCCCTGCCTCCTCCACGGGCTCCTATAAGCATCAGGTGGGTGGGACAGGTGGCGACAGGCTGTGTGTATCTTGATAAGTAAACACATCTCTCTTCAGTGCATTTTTTAACATCACAACTGGGCGACCAAAATGTCTCCCAGTGATGGAAAACTGTCGCCCAGTAAGAACAATTTTTAGCTACTGGGCGACAAGATATTTGTTCATAAAATCCTTCCTGGATATAATAATTCATCTTATCTGTGTGTGTTAGATCTGGAAGTGCACTCTTATTACTGCATAGGATCGTTATTTATACACAACATACAAAAGGGAGAAGTTGATGTAGCCAAAAAACTATATTTGAACAGGTAGGCCTTGACCCTTCTGGCTATCCAAAGAATGTCGCCCAGTAATATTTGCTAAAAAATACACTGTCTCTCTAGTGATCCCACAGTCAGGATGGTAACATGTGTGCAGCAGTCTCAGTGTTGGGGGTCTGTAGGCCTTTCATCGCGTGGCCAGACTGCTGCTTAAGCCCTTCACGCCCAGATCTATCCTTGGCTATAAAAAATTGTCTGTTGTCCAGTCATAAAATAACGAAAAGTGACTGAATATACCCAATTAGTTAGTGGACAAGTATACTAAACAAGCCATAGCTATAAAACATTGCTTATAGTCACTAAAAATCGTCTAATGGTAGCCAAATTACGATGGAAATTACGTTCTGGGTCTCAAGGGGTTAAAAGTCAAGTTTCTTGTGTTTCCTTTCCAGGGTTCGATAGGTTCAGGGGCCGCGGATAATTACAGGCGGGGGAGAGGAGCGGCGGCGGGGGGCGGCGACGGCTGCCGAGGAGAAGGGCTACGGCGGGTGGGGTGCGGGAGGGAGCGAGGACGGAGAGGCCCGGGTGCTGGTCCTAGGGGCATCCTGCACCCAGTACCTGCGCAGCGACGACGCTACCGCCAGGAGGATGAAGAGGGAGCGCATGGACCGCTCTCTGCACCGTTCCCTGCCCTCCCTCCCGCTGGGATGCCCCGTAGACAAGATCCCAGACTGCCGCCTGCCTGCCGATGGGGCCGAGGACGATAGCGAGAGTGCATCGTGTGGCCCGTCACAGGTGTTCTTCGACGCCTTCAGCTTCCACCAAGACCAGGAAGAAGCTCGTAGGCAGGCGGAGGAGGAGGGTGACGATGACGACAAAGAACATTCTTCGCGACTCTGGGCTTTTCCTTCGTCTCCGCACCCACTGCAACGCTCCCGCCTGGTCAAGAGAACCCCCGTCACGCCCCGACCCGAACCCCAAGACGAAGGCATCGTTGACCTGCGCTACACCTTAAACTTTTCCACGCCACTTTTACACGGCGTGACGGAGGCCGAGCTTCCCTTCTGCCTCAGCGCACACGTGCAGCGCGGGCCCCGGGTGTCCTTTGTGGACCAAGACGTCCACCGTCACTCCCAGGCGGGACCAGAGAGACGCAAGTCTTCGCTCGGCTCGCACTCCAGTCCCGAAGTGCTTCCACCAAGAAACACGACCTCCTCCACGGATATTCGGCTTCAGATCGAGTGCTCCGGCGCGTTACAGGACGACAGACTGTCACCCGTCGTGGAGTATCGCGTCAACGACCTCCACGTTCTGTGTCCGAGCGGCCACCGGCAAGGCGGGACCCAGAATCCCGAAGAGTTTGTGTGCCCCGCCGAGGAGTTGGTCGACCCTGCCGAGGGCCTCGCCGACCCCCGTACACACGCATCCAACGGCGCCCTTCACCGGACGCCGGCGGCAGGAAACCACTGCCTCGAGCAGCGGCACGGCAAGTCACCGAAGAGAAAGACATCGGCTGATAACTCGACGCTGTCCTCAGCCTCGAGAGCCGCTGGTCACCTGTTCTCCACCGTCATTGTTCACCACGTGGCCAACGTCCACATTTAAGGTGGCATGTCTGTCTAGGCTACATTGTGTTAGCTGACACCCTGTGTGTGTGTGTGTGTGTGTGTGTGTGTGTGAAACATACTCCTTAAGCAGTATTCTTTTAAGCGATATCCTATCACGACTCCTAATATTATCTAGTATACTTGACAGTATATTCTCTCTCTCTCTCTCTCCACCACGAGGAGAAAGTATGTATTCAAGTGACATCATTTCCTCCTTCAGCGCGCCGTGGGGCACCTTGAGAGGCGTGCCGGGTCGCTGGGGTTTTATACGATAGTATTTTATGGTAAGATTGTAGTGATGTCGGAAGCTACGGGAAACACAAGTATTTTCATACGGCGGCGTTAGCAGCGGTGTGGCAGGCTGGGCGAGACGCAGCCCTATAGTACAGTAGACATAAGGTAGTTTCTTCTATATTTGTATGGGTTAGGATGAGGATTGACGACCAAGGGGCACGCACGCACAGCCGACGTGTTTCAAGTTAACACAGACAGCATAATCACCCTATAGTCAATTTTTTTTATTATGGTCAAAATGCAGTCAGGAAGCCACGCCCCCTGCCTCCCCTTCTATGCTACGGGGCAGCTGATTGGTGCATTCCTCGTATCATTACTACCCATCACAATATCTTCACTACTTAACAGCGCGTGACCACTGGACAGCAATCTTCACTACAAAGGGATTCTTGATTTTGTCACCCTCTGTAGTGAAGATTGCTCTGTCCAGTGGTCACGCGCTGTTAAGTAGTGAAGATATTGTGATTGGTAGTGATGATATGAGGAATGCACCAATCAGCTGCCCCGTAGAATAGAAGGGGAGGCAGGGGGCGTGGCTTCCTGACTGCATTTTGACCATAATAAAAAAAATAGACTATAAGGTATCATGTAAGGGTAGGTCCATGTTAGAGAGGGAGGAAGCGAGGAACAGGATGATTATGAGTAAGTGATATTGTATAGTTCTCCCTACCCTCAATAACACGCCAGTCACTCGCTATAGTCGCCAGTCACTTACCACTGCACTAATGTCGCCAGGCACAATATATTACGAATTTTAGCATCACTGCAGACTTGTATGTGCCACTTAAGAGACATGCGCAGTAGTTTATATTATGTACATCACACTACATGTCTTCAGTGGCACATTAAATTCTGTAGTGAGGCTAAAATTTATAATATATTGTGCCTGGCGACATTAGTGCAGTGGCGAGTGACTGGCGACTATAGTGTTATCTACGGTACCTATATTCCCGGCCTTCCCTCGTGACCAAGACCAATACACACTAATGGTTTGTGAAGGAAGGACCAGACGCCGTCACCACATCACATTATATATATAATATATATATACACACATGATATATATATACGTATATATATATCATTTTCTATTTGAGTTGATGGTGATATTAACCCCTTCACGCCCAGATCTTTCCTTTGCTATATTAAATCATCTGTTGTCGAGCCATAACATTACGAAAAGTGACTGAATATACCAAATGAACTAGTGGAGAAGGATACTAAACAGGTCATATCTATAAAACATTGCTTATATTCATTAAAAATCATCTCATGGTACCCAAATTACAATGGAAATTACGTTCTGGGTCTCAAAAGGTTAAGTAGTAAGTGGACAGTACATGCACAACAAGTCACGATAAGAAGGTAGGGAAACTTTGTCTCAGGTTATTAAAGGAACATTGAAAATAGATACCGGGATGAAGCAAGAAGATGTTGCACCATTTTTTCCACCCTCAAAATATCATGTAGCATCTCATGTCACGCTCCTCCCCAACCCTCTGCACACCCTGTCAAGCTCCTCCCCAACCCTCTGCACACCCTGTCAAGCTCCTCCCCAACCCTTGCACACACTGTCAAGCTCCTCCCCAACCCTCTGCACACCCTGTCAAGCCTCCCAACCCTCTGCACACCTGTCACATCCTCCCCAACCTCTGACACACTGTCAAGCTCCTCCCCACCCTCTGCACCCCGTCATCTCTCCCACCTTCTGCACCCCTGTAAGCTCCTCCCCAACTCTCTGCACACCCTGTCAAGCTCCTCCCAACCCTCTGCAACCCTGTCAGCTCCTCCCACAACCTCTCACCCTGTCAAGTCCTCCCAACCTCTGCACACCCTGTCAGCTCCTCCCCACCCCTGCACACCCTGTCAGCTCCTCCCAACTCTGCACACCCTGCCATGTCATCCACTGTCCAATGTCCTAATATCCTGCCCCCATCTACTCTGCCGTTCCAGTTCTTCCCTCTTGTCTTCCCTTTCCAACTCGTTTGCGGACATTTCCCGGGAAACCCCCGTTCATCCCAACGAGTCATTGTAAACCCTGTAACAAATACACACCTTTCTGATCTCACCAGGATACTGTAGAACATTTCGTTCATGACTCCCATCACCGTATTCACTATATTCGATAACCTACCTTGTTATGCTTTGCATGTTGCATAGACCTGATGTCTGGCACATCACCTTTAGGCATTAATCATAATTAAAATTTCCCGGACGTGTGTCAAGAGATACATGAACGATATGTGAAACCTGTATTGATAACAAGGCGATTGTGTAAAGGAATACTATAAGAACATGAGACAATAAGGAAGCTACAAGAGGCTATCTGCAGCATAGAGAGAGAGTAACTAAGTCACTTGACCGATTTTTTAAACATGGACATGGGCCAACCTAAGACTACCCATGGCTTTAGACAGACCTTTCAGTGTTTTAAACATTTGTCCGAGTGGTTATATGCTATTAGACTTGGATGTTGGACAGGGTAGCTAGTGTTACAATGCCAATCTGAGACCAAACCCCCAGGACAAATGGTTAAAAGCTAAATTGTCTGTCTAAAGCCATGGTGAGTGTTAGGCTGCCCAAGTCCATGTTTAGAAAATGGGCCATCTTTAGTATTTGCAGGGAAAGGCAGTGCCAGGTAACAGCTTTGTGTGTAGGGCCAAGCTCTGTGACATTAGTGATAAGAATAGGAGAGAAAATAGATATATGTATGTATTATTATTATCATATTATGTATATATAAATAAATGTATACATAGATATATTACCAAGCTGTGATTTGCTATAAAAAAATTGTATATTGTCAAGCCATAAAATGACTAAAACTAACTCAATAAACCAAATTAGCTAGTGTACAAGGATACTAAACAGGTCATAGCTATAAAATATTGCTTATAGTCACTCACAGTCCTCTAATGGCACACAAATTACAATGGAAATTACGTTCTGGGTCTCAAGGGGTTAATGTTGTCCTGAGGAGTCATTCACACTTTATAGGGGAAGGAGTGGGACAGGGATAGTGTCTTGAAGGTGTGAAGGTAGTGGGGGTGGGAGAAACGCCACGACCCGTTCTCCAACAGCTCCACCACGTCCAGGCGACAGGTCAGGCCCAGCACACAGCCTGCAAAGACACCACACACACACACACACACACACACGTCAACATTAACAAGAATAAGAACCTGGTTCATTTTATCTGTGTGTGTGTTAGATCCAGAAGTGCACTCTTATTACTGCATAGGATCTTTATTTATATCATTTATACACAACATACAAAAGGGTGAAGTTGATGTCTCCAAAAAACTATATTTTAACAGGTAGGCCTTGACCTTTCTGGCTATCCAAAGAATGTCACCCAGTAAGATTTGTTATAAAAATGCACTGAAAAGATTACTATTGAAGGGGACATACAGGAAGATATTTAATTAACATAAACAACTGTAGGTTTCCCCATTGAAATATGAAGATACATAAGAAAATAAGGAAGCTACAAGAGGCCGGGAGACCTGACGAAAATCTGACGTTAAACAGAAAGAAGAAAATATACCTGTTTAGAAGGACTGCAAGAAGAGTCAAGATGAACACAGACATGGAGACAAGACCACTCAAGCAAAGGTCAGGTCAGGTCAGGTGATTTTTATTTATTTATTATTTTGATATTAGGTCAGGTCAGATCTTTTTTTCCCCGCTCACCTGCAAAAGACCGGAACAGCTTCTTGGCCGCAGCATCCTCCAGACGCAGCTGTCGCATGATCTCCCTCAGCGCCTGCAGGTCATCCGTGTGCAGCAGCAGCGCGGACAGCTTCACCACCAGGCCCTCCCCCAGCACCGCAGACGCCCCAGCACACCCTCGACCAGCTGCGGGGGCGAGGGGACAGCTGGCTACACTCTACACCACTTTGCAAGGTATGTAGGAGATACTTGCCTTATACCTAATACTTCATATATCAATAATACTTCCTATACTAATATACTAATACTACTTTGCAAGGTATATAGGAGATATTGATTGATTGATTTAATGCCTAAAAGGTCAATATGCCAGACATCGGGGGTCATATGGCAGTATGGCAAAGCCTATAAAGGGGAGGGCTATATGAAATTGAGATCATTTTGCTATAGTACTCTCAGCCTGATGTGTTCTTTGAGTGATGACATTATTGCCCGTATTCGTAGTCACATACCATCATTGTACGTGGTCATTGTTCACTTTTTGTCTTGTCCTAATGAAATCAAGATGTCATGCCAGCTCTGTTGTGATTGCAATAGGAGTACTGTAGGATTGCTCTAGTACTTTCCATGGCAGCTACAAGATCTCTGTTGTGATTGCAATAGGAGTACTGTAGGATTGCTCTAGTACTTTCCATGGCAGCTACAAGATCAAGTGAATCATTTTGACTGAGTAGAAATGGAACAAAATCATAGCAATGACCACGAGCAATCATGGTAGGTGACAACAAATACGAGCATATGTTGTTTAAGGGTTTACTAGATGGCTATTGAAGGAATTTTTGTAGTGGCTGTGTCTATTAGATTGTGTTCAGAACTTTCCTCTTTTTTAAATTCATATTCTAAGTGTAGTGTGATAGTTTCTCTTGTCGTGTTGCTGTCTTTTGAGTCTTGCATATTGCATGTCTATTAACTCCTTCACACCCAGATCTTCCCTAGGCTATGTGAAATTATCTGTTGTGAGCCATAAAATTAAGAAAAGTAACTGAATATACCAAATTAGTGGACAAGGATACTACCAAACAGGTCATATCCATAAAAACATTGCGTAGAGGCACTCAACATTGTCTAATGGTACCCAAATTACAATGGAAATTACGTTCTGGGTCTCAAGGGGTTAACACTAAACTAATAGCTAATACCCTGCCGTTAATACTGTGTTAATTAATACTAGGGTGGGTTGGGGATGTACCGTACACTTTTTTTTTTTTAAATCAGGAAAAAAAAAATTGAGTGAAATCTGAATTTTTTTATTATGTATTACAAAATATAAGATATGGACTACATTATGTGTAAGGCACAACTCTGGCAACATGATAAAAGCAACTGAAAAATAGGCCCGAAAAAAATAACTAAAAACGTACGGACCATCCATAGGTGAGGACGCTCCATACAGAGATATTTATCGATAAGTAAAAAAAAAATTTGAAAATAAAAAAATCAAGCACAGTTGAATTAGGGCAACACATTTCATGAAATGGACCCTAGTGATGAAATCAAATCAATTTATATTAGCAATATAATAGTGCAAGCAATTTTAATCAATTAAAAAGTGAAAGTAAAAAAAAGTGAAAATAAATTTTGACTTTGAAGTTCCTGGATTTTTTTTTTTAATATATATTTGCAATCCTATTAATACTTTCATTACCCTACATAATGTACTTAATCATGGAAGTGCTTCTGTAGCACTTCCAGAAGGGAAACATAAATTAATAATTATTTATAATAAATGCAGATGATTTAATGCAATATTTGGCATATTTTAATTTGATTGAACTTAACACTGCTTGGAATTACCTTTAGAATGTAGATATAGGCCTATAGCCTATGTTCTTGTTCAGTTACTAAACACAAGAAACATACTGGTAAAACACCACAAGGATTATGAACAGATGAATGAAATCACTACTGTGATAGGTGTCACTATCTAATATTATGTTGCTGCATCCTACTTGACATTATTGAAAACACATAACCCATACCAGAATTTTAATTTTTTTGTTTACACTGTGGATGTTACGTACATTTAAAAACCACACTGTACGAAGTGTCCACATGACGCCATTCACATGTAAACCAACATTTCGGATCGTTCGTGTGGCTGGAATGTCTTTATATCCCTTTGGTACATCACAACTGAACACATTTCGATACTTAATACCTTACCCCCACACTGCTGGCATATTCATGAACACAAGAGACCATGAAATGGAGGCCAAATATTACATGGGACATGCCAAAAACAACAAAACTCACCTCTAAAATTATCCAAGCGCCGACCATCCAAATCTCTCCCGCTCAGCTGATCGAACCCCTTTTCTCTTACTACATTTATACGGTAACTATCCTAAACCTATAAATATGGCCAAGGGAGCATTTGTACGTTATATCCATATGTACGGTATCTCCCCAACCCACCCTACTTAATACTATACAGTAAACCCTCTGGTATTCGGACTAATCATGCAAAGGACCACTGGAGAAAGTGTAGAACAAGAAAATCTAGCTATCCATCCATTAAATCATCCATCAATTTGTCAACTAAACTGATATTTGGTCTTGCGCATATTTTTTTATTAGAATGAAAGACGACTGTATATATATATGAGAGAGAGAGAGAGAGAGATATTAAAATGACAGACGACTATATATGAGAGAAAGAGAAAGGGATATATTATTTGCTTGAGAGAGAGAGAGAGAGAGAGAGAGAGAGAGAGAGAGATTGATTTACTACGGTAGCGCTTAACAAAATAGATAACAGGAAGTTTTCAATAAATGCAGTTAATTAGCAAGCACAAAGAAATACATTTAATCATAATGTACGATAAAAAAAACGATAATCTTTAGGAGGCTGTACGATAATTCTACAGAAAAAAACATAATTTTGAGGAGCCAGTACGATAATTCCCAACTAAAAGACTACTTGGCAACCCCGCGCCTTTGTTGACATCCTGGGACCTGCTTCGGAGGCGTTGTGACGATATAAAGAGTTGCCAATATAAAGGGTTGCATGGCCCCTACTGCGCATGCGCGGAAAAGCGCAACTTTATTTATCGTTGATACGGCGATATATTTGGTTGCCTGATAAATAGTGTCACCAAAACACAAGTATTTATTTTCTCATGTAGGTCATTTATCTATACTAGTCAGTGATAACTTCGATCATAGACCACTATACAGTGGTATATATGTATGGTTCTTTACAGCTTATTTACCATGTAGCTATGTGGCGATGAATGTGGTACCCTGATAAATAGTGTCACCAAAACACAAGTTATATTATTTTCTCATGTAGGCTAGGTCATTCATTTATACTAGTCAGTGATAACTTCGATCATAGACCACTGTGGTACAGATACAGTGGTATATATGCTTCTTTACATCTTATTTACCATGTAGCTATGTGGCGATGAATGTGGTACCCTGATAAATAGTGTCACCAAAACACAAGTTATATTATTTTCTCATGTAGGTCATTTATTTATACTAGTCAGTGATAACTTCGATCATAGGCCACTGTGGTACAGATACAGTGGTATATATGCTTCTTTACATCTTATTTACCATGTAGCTATGTGGCGATGAATGTGGTACCCTGATAAATAGTGTCACCAAAACACAAGTCATATTATTTTCTCATGTAGGTCATTTATTTATACTAGTCAGTGATAACTTCGATCATAGACCACTGTGGTACAGATACAGTGGAATATATGCTTCTTTACATCTTATTTACCATGTAGCTATGTGGCGATGAATACCCTGATAAATAAGGAAACCAAAACACATGTTATATTATTTTCTCATGTAGGTCATTTATTATACAATTGGTATACATTGTCAAACAAATATTCACCCAGGGAGCAGTGTTTCAGTGCATATTTGTGCAGTGTAGCTACTCGGGCCAAGGGTAGCTGGTCAGATCGCTACACCGACGTGGATGCCTGGCTTATTTGTTCTTATTACTATGGAAATCCATTCTGTATTGCCTTGGCACTAATACAATATATAAAGTAGTCAACCAGGAACATACTTGTCGATAATGACACACAGACGTTGTATTCTTACTGTTAAATATGCCTTTTTCTGTGTCACCCTTCCCGCGCATGCCTCCGACGTGGATGGGTGAACATGATATGATTTACACATAATAACGCGTTGTTTTGTACAAATACGTAGCCCACCTGTACAATACTGATTATTCAATGTACGACCAAAGTTAAAGCAGGGAACGTTACTGTATTATTACAAACAGGAGCACAAACCTGCCATGGTGTCCTCGTCCCTTGCAGCTTGTGCCAGGTGCACCAAAACACCCGTCTAGGACTCTAGGTTCATATATATCTAACCACTGGGCTTGTGTCTGGTATGCAGCGATTGTTCAAGTCTTCTTCTATCATGGACAGCCTTATAGTGTACGGACACTTATCATTTATGACATAATTTGCCATATTGCTGGCTTGGGGCGGTGGTCGGTGCGAGAGCGGGCCAGGCAGCAACACTAAGAACCAAAATATCTCATGTAAACACCACTGTTGGGCGAGTATCTTGATGACAGCAATAGATGAGGCATTCTTCTATTGTGGGATGCCTCATTTGGTGAAGTTTGGTGTAATTTGGCATTGTTTAACTGATTTTAGACGATATTTCTATTTACCTGATATATTTGGTTTCTCACGCCACCGCGCATGCGCAGTAGGGGCCATGCAACCCTTTATATTGGCAACTCTTTATATCGTCACAGCGTCGCTATTGTCCACACCTGTCTGTTTTCTTCAAATTCCTGCCTCAAATGACGGTGTAGTGGTGATATGCAGCCTCAGGACACGTAAGTAGACGTGTGAGGATGCATCATGAGGTAGATGACCGATGAAAGCCATGTGATGAAGCCTGCAGAGGATGAGTGATGAGTGGCTGTCTGGGGAAGCTCTGGACAGACACGGAAGGGAATGTAACAGTGATGCTTCTTATCTTGGTTTTGTTAGCAAGTTATTCCTTTCAGAACATTAAGAGCACCCTAGAATGATCCCAAACGGATGATGCTCAAGTTAGTGGGCGAGGCATCATGTGGTGAGGGAGAGGGAGACAAGTTGCTCGTGGTTAACCCCTTGAGGCCCAGAACGTAATTGCCATTGTAATTTGGGTACCAGTAGACGATTATTTATTAATATAAGCAATAATTTATAGCTATGACCTGTTTAGTATCCTTGTCCACTAACTAATTTGACATATTCATTTACTTTTCGTAATTTTATGGCTAACAACAGACCATTTTATATAACCAAGGAAAGATCTGGGCGTGAAGGGGTTAATGTCCTTCAAGCCCCATGTCTTCGTCGCTACATAGTCGTGCATTTTTTTCACCATTCGTCCTGTTCATAGTCTTCTTCTTCTTCTTCTTCTTGTGACCTTAGTCGCTTAGTATCGCTTCCTAGGTCCTCTTCCACTTCGTCTCCTTCGTTAACAAGACTTGTTAACTCTTCCCCTGTTTATTTCACCTGGGAAAGACATTTTGATCAGTTTTCAATCCTGTGATTATCATCCTAATTCATTGTTTCTTGTGTGTTCTGATCTCCCAACACTGCGTTAGGAACACTTTGGTGAGGTTTACAATACTTTCAGTTTCCTTTCTGTCCCCATACAGTCCTAACACCGTACACAGGGCCCCGTCTTTCTGCTCTAGTCTCCTGCCCCCACTCCTCTCTGTCCCCTACAGTCCTAAAAACCGTACACAGGGCCCCGTCTTTCGGGCTCTAGTCCTCCTGTCCCACTCCTCTCTGCCTAGGACTTTACTATTGATGCTATAAGCTTTTCCCTCTGACTCCTATACTTGTTGCATTCCACAATGACATGGTCTACAGTTTCTTCTCTCCTACCCTGCACTACAAGTCTGGTTCTCCCAGTTCCCTTTTTCCTTCCGTTGACTTCCAAGGTGCCTGTTCTTGCTTTATGAGTAACTTACTACCCCAGTCTCCTACATCCCAGGTCACCCCTCTGGTTTCTGTTTCCACCTGTACCACTGCAACGTTGATTTCCTGGCCATTCCTTCCTGCCATTTAACTAGCCCATTATTCTCAATTTTCTTTTTGATATCTATTATCTCCATCCTGTTCCATTCCTCTCCCACAGTTTCTCTCCTTTTCCATCTCTCTAGTTCCTTCTTCCAGGTGGAACTTGATCTATTTTCCGGGGATATTTTCTTTGCCCATCTATCATCCTGAACTAAGTCTTTTAATTTTTCTTGTGGAACACCAGTTTTCCTTTAATTATCCTTTCCCTGAAGGTGCTCCATCCTGTCTCCCCTATGGCCTCTACGGCAGTGCTCCTACAAGCTCCTAGTCCCCATCGGGCCTACTATGTTCTGACCCTTTTCCAAGTGCATGATGCCCTCCTTCCCTGTCTGGTCACTTCTGACCCATAACAGGCAAGGGGGTACAGCCACCCCCCTTTCCCATAAACTCCTGCCTACCTCATATTTATTAATGACTCTGTTACCACCATTTATAATCATGCCTGTCATCCTCCTTGCCTTGCCTTCATTAAGTTTCCTCTGCTTTTCACCGCCTATCCCTTCCTTGTTTACTTCCATTCCTAGGTATATATACTTTTCTACTACTTCTAGGACATTATTCTGAAGTAGTAGTAGTAGCAGTAGCAGTAGTAGTAGTAGTAGTGGTGGTGGTGGTAGTAGTAGTGATAGTAGTAGTAGTAGTACAGTAGTGATTGTAGTAGTAGTAGTAGTAGTAGTAGCAGTAAGTTTTGTCTAATTTGTGGTTTTTAAGGACTATCTGGAAGTATCATGTCATTGTGAATTGGCAGAAATAGGGACTTCTAATCATTGTAACTGAAAACTGACAACAGATTCGTGTTCAGCATGCCCGATAACTGCTAGCAACTCATTTTTAAGCAAATCTATTTTTCAAAAAATATTATCGGTTTTCTGGCTGCTCAAAAATATTCCAAAATTGACAAAAATCTGGTTTTTGTTATTTTGCCGCAAAACTATGAGTCGTAGGAAAACTTATGGAAGTAACAAAGGTTCATCTTGAGGTGTTCTACATGACGCAGTAATCAGCTTGTCAAAACACCTCATGGTTGTCGAGAAAATTGATTTTTTTGTAAAAATGTACGAATATGCTTTTTTCCCTCGGTGATTTACCAATCAATATTTTTTTTGCTTTACCCAAATGATAGCCCTTGATCTACTGCACACTTACATTTTTACCTCTTCATTTATCTGCCATAGTTTTTTTTTATTGAAAAAACCGTGATTTAAAAAAAAAATCAAGGCATACACCTTGCAAAATTTGCAATATTTTTTGAAAAATCGATTTGCTTGAAAATTATTTCCTAGCAGTTATCGGGCATGCTGAACACGAATCTGTAGTCAGTTTTCAGTTACAATGATTAAAAGTCTCTATTTCAGCCAATTCACAATGACATGATACTTCCAGATAGTCCTTAAAAACCACAAATTAGGCAAAACTTACTGCTACTACTACTACTACTACTACTACTACTACTACTACTACTACTACTACTACTGCAATCACTACTGCTACTACTACTACTGTACTACTACTACTACTACTATCACTACTACTACCACCACCACTACTACTACTACTACTGCTACTGCTACTGCTACTACTACTACTACTACTACTACTACTACTACTACTACTACTACTACTACTACTACTACTACTACTACTACCAAAAAAAAATCCACTTAACCTTCTTGCATCTGACCTTTTTCCATTTTTTTTACCGTTTAAATTTGACCTTTTTTTCATATCTGACCTTTTTTTAATATATGACTTTTGACCTTCTGACCTTATATCACATTTCTTTATTTTCCATCAGACCTTTTTTCACCCGAACTTTTTCCATCAAGTGACCTGACCTTACATTCCAGGCTGACCTTGCCCGCCCGCCTGCCCCGACCTACAAGCAGGACCTGAGCGACCTTTTTGACTACAAGTACAGCACAGATGTCGACCTTGTTTTCCAGGGAGCGATATTTCCCGTTCACCGAGCCATTCTGAGCGTCAGGTGTCCCTACTTCCAGGTGTGTGGGTGTGGGTGGGGGTGTGGGTGGGGGTGTGTGCATGGGTGTGGGTGTGTGTGTGTGTGTGTGTTGTGGGTGTGTGTGGGGTATGGGTGTGTGTGTGCATGGGGGTGTGTGCATGGGTGGGGTGTGTGTGTGTGTGGTGTGTGGTGTGTGTACACTTACTAACAAATATATTTCATTCTAATTATTGATAAAATGTAATGTAATCTGATTTGATCTCTCTCTCTCTCTCTCTCTCTCTCTCTCTCTCCGCTCTCTCTCACTTTTCTCTCCTCTCCTCTCCTCTCTCTCTCTCTCCCCTCTCTCCTCCCCCTCTCCCCTCTCTCTCTCTCTCTCTCTCCTCTCTCTCTCTCTCACAAACCACACACACACACACACACACTTCCACCACTAATTTTCTGAGCCTCACTAGATGACCGTTTTTTTTCTCCTTCCCCCCCATTGTAACCCCTTCCCACCCCCACCACGGCCTTCCCCCCCAAAACTACAAGGTGGGGGCACTGTGTTGGAGGGTCAATACACACAAACAAACGCACAAACAAACCTTTTTAACCCCCCAACAAACAAAAAATAGAACTCAATTTTCTTCTTCTCATTGTACGCCACTAAAATCAACTTTTTTTTTCTCCCTCCCCCTACTTTACCCCCTCCCACCCCCCCACGGCCCTTCCCCCAACACTATAAGGTGGGGGCGTGTGTGTGTGTGTATATATATAATTGTAATTGTATCTGTTATCTGTTATCTGTGTGCAGAGCGCCTGTTGTGTCTGCTAGGGTCAGAGAGGAGGGAGTGGCTGCCACACTGCTGCCCAGGAGGGAAAACCCTTTGAAGTGCTTTTACAGACTCAACTGTGAAAACATGTGTGCCGATTTCCAGGTGTGTGTGTGTGTGTGTGTGTGTGTGTGTGTGTGTGTGTGTGTTCATTTAGTTGTATTCATCTAGTTGTATTTTACAGGGCCTGAGCAATGCTGGATGGCCCCGTCTCCATATCAACATTTATTTTTCTCATTCATCCCTTTTGTTGTTGGGGGAAGCCATCACCCCGGGAGGCGGGTCACAAACCCCCGGCTAACACCCGGTACCCATTCACTGCTGGGTGGACAGGGGCTCGGGTTTTAAGGAAACAGCCCGTCTGTCTTCGCTCCGCCCGGGGATCGAACCCGGGACTTCTCGGTTGTGAGCCGAGTGTGCTAACCCTACACTACGGAGTTCCCTACGGTGTGTGTGTGTGTGTGTGTGTGTGTCAGAGGGTGGGCACTTCTGCAAACACTTCTGCCAGTGCGTAAGTAAGAATTGGTGTGGTGATGTGGGGAAGGGTAATAAGCTGTGACTCAGGAGCTTAGAGTTCATTATTACCGATCTGAGGGCAAGGCGGGGACCCTGGCCGCCAGAATTTCACAGTGGAAAAATTCCCGGGGTGTGTGTGTGTGTGTGTCAATTTTATTTGCGTCCTATATTATTGATGCCTATATGTATAATATAACTGTCCCCTAATATTCTCTCCCACACGCAGGAGGACCTACAGGTCAAGTTGTGGGTGGGCGTGGTGGCGTTGACACAGGGCATGATGGGACCAGCCTGCAGCAGCCTCCACACTGCACACCAGCACGCCGTCACTGTGTGAGTGTGGCATAATAATGAACCACACTTATAAACCACAATGGATAAACAGAGGCTAAAAATAAACTCTGAAAGAATATAGCAAAAAAATATCTCTCAGCAGAGGAATCCGACAGCACTTTAATAATACTGTGTGCTTCCGTGACCTGCCCTGAGCCCTGACCCCTACTCCAGGGACCTAGGAATATGTACATGACCCATTAAACACAAAAATAACCCCTAAAAAAACCATCTGGGAAACCAGACAAAAATCACTCGTAAGTTAATTCTAACCCGTTTGAACATAATATCTCCTTCTGTGACCTTCCCTGACCTTCTATGACCTGCCCTGACCCCTGACCCCTCGTTACAGATACCCAAGAGTGTGCCCATGACCCCCTTGACCCCAGCAACGAGGCAGCCTTCCCCACGGCTCAGGACGACTGGTCGGTGATCAGTGGCTTGGCTGTGGCCACGGTGGCTCCCAGGGTACCATGGGACTGGCCTGAGCCCTGGGACTGCTACGTGGCTGTGTGTGGGTGTGGGTGGGTGTGGGTGTGTGTGTGGGTGTTGGTGTGGGTGAGTGTGTGGGAGTGTGTGGGTCTGTGGGTGTGTGAGTGTGTGTTGGTGTGTGTGGGTGTGTGGGAGTGTGGGAGTGGGTGGGTCTGTGGGTGTGTGTGTGAGTGTGTGTTGGTGTGTGTGGGAGTGTGGGAGTGGGTGGGTCTGTGGGTGTGGGTGTGTGTGAGTGTGTGTTGGTGTGTGTGGGTGTGTGGGTGGGTCTGTGGGTGTGGGTGATGATGATGTTTGATGTTTGAATAATTTTGTGGTATCGACGCCGCTGAGATGGATCTCAGCTGTAACCAGACAGCTCTCTCACAAACTACCCCTAGAGAGCTGTCTGCTAGTGCTTATAGTGTTGGGGGAAGCCACCACCCCGGGAGGCGGGTCACAAACCCCGGCTAACACCCGGTACCCATTCACTGCTGGGTGGACAGGGGCTCGGGTTTTAAGGAAACAGCCCATATGTTTCCGCTCCGCCCGGGGATCGAACCCGGGACTTCTCGGTTGTGAACCCAGCGTGCTATTATTATTATTATTATTACCAGCACCTGTTTGACATAGCAAGGTTTTAATGCCAATGGTTTAAGTGTGGTGGGTTTTTCTTCGATTTAATATTTGGTTTATATAATTTTTGATGTGTTTATCAATTTGTAATGTTTGGCTAAAAAGAGAGAGAGAAAAGTTATATTGGAAATGTACAGACAGACAGATAGACAGATCATTTATTGCCCCCAGTGTACATCAATCTTAACATTAACACATAATCTTATAACACTACACACTGTTACTACTAATATAAACACAAATAATGCAATCTGCAGTCCACATCATGATATTACAACTACAACAACAGCCATTGTCTGTGCAGGAACAGTGGCAGCAAATATCCATGCCACACACCACACCTTACACAGACAAGTGCTAAATATCATTAATCATTTTACCCTAGATAACAGTACAGTCGCCAGGACAACTTTTTTGTGTGTTTACAGACGTGTGGTGGCGTTAATAGTTACATTGCTACATCCATGATTTCAGGACAGTTAGAAGGGGCTATCTGGAGAGTCTGTGTCATTTTGTGTCTTCATCTGTGTCATAGTAGGGCTATAAATGAACAAATGACAAAAATATCACCAGAGTGGCCACCAACAGTAGAGTCGCCATCTAGTGTTTATTTACTGAGTGTCGTACTGCTGTCGTCGTCGCCCGGAAAAAAAATGCGTAGTGAAATTGTAAACGCATCTGATACTTGGCAGCTACAAAGCATAAACCACGCTGAACAGTGTAATTATACAGTCAATGATATACTACTGTGTATCATCTCAGTGGCACGACACAGCATTAGTGATGCTATCATTCCATATTATGGGCCCCAGCTGGCGACATAGTCTCAGGTGGCGACTTTACTGTTATCTAGGTATTGTGATTTACATATATAACAACTACTGTGTATCTCTTTCATTGGCACAGACACAGCATAGTGAGGCCTATCCATTCCTTATATATGGCGCCTGGCGACTATTAGTGCAGGTGCGACTTTACTGTTATCTAGGGTGTGTGATGACATAATATAACTACTGTGTATCATCTATCAGGGAGCACAGACACAGCAAGTAGTAGGCCTATCATTCCTTATATATGGCGCTGGCGACATTAGTGCAGGTGCGACTTTAACTGTTATCTAGGGTAGTGTGATGTACATAATATAAACTACTGTTTAGCATCTTCAGGGGCAGCAGACACAGCAGTAGTGAGGCTATCATTCTTATATATGGAGCTGGTGACTTAGTGCAGGTGGCGACTTACTGTTATCTATTGTAGCCTTACTATGGGAGCCGAGCTCTCCCAATGCGGTGGGCACGCTATATATGATCTCATATATGAATCATACTGATAAATACCATAGATAGGCGAGGACGAAGCGGGAGGAGGAGGAGGAGGAGGAAGGGGGGGAGGAGGAGAGGAATGGCGGGGAGGGGGGGGAATGGTAGGAGGAGGAGAACAATTTTTTTTTTTAAAGTATCCTTCGCTTTGTATTAGGAATCCTTCAGAGTCCTTCACGGCCTCTCGCTCCTTCATGCATTCCTAGAGTAATCCCTTCGCTTGTATAGAATCCTTCGTCCCTTCAAGGCCTCTTCGCTCCGTCAGCATCCTTGCGTATCTTCGCTTTGTATAGAATCCTTCAGAGTCCTTCAACGGGCCTCTTTCGCTCCTTCACAACATCCTGCCAGGAGTCATGGGAGGGCATTACGAAGTCCCACCAGGTTGCTATAGTATTCCTAGGTTTTTATAAGTACTTTGGACAAGCGCATGGGTGGCTCAATAGGGGATTAATACTACTAATACTAAATACTGAAAATACTACTACTGATCGTTGATTGAAGTCATGATTCATCTAGCATGCTAACAAACTCTCTCTCTCTCTCTCTCTCTCCATTTATTGAAGTCATGATTAAATCTAGCATGCTAGCATATTGTTTAGGTCTTGTATAAGTTTTTGTCTAATTTGTGGTTTTTAAGGACTATCTGGAAGTATCATGTCCATTGTGACGTGGCTGAAAAGGGGATTTTAAATCATTGTAACTAAAAACTGACGCCAGATTCGTTTCAGACATGCCCGATAACTGCTAGCAACTCATTTTCAAGCAAAAGTTTTTCAAAAATAATTGCAAATTTTGCAAGGTGTATTCCTTGATTGTTTTTTTGAAATCACGGTTTTCCAATAACTAAAAACTATGGCAGATAAATGCCAAGGGGTAAAAAGGTAGTATGAAGTAGAGTAAGGGCTATCATTTGGCATAAAGCAAAAAAATATTGATTGGGTAAATTGCGGAAAATAGTCATATTCGTACATTTTACAATATCAATTTGTGTCGACAACCATGAGGTGTTTGACAAAGCCGATTACTGCGTCATGTAAACACCTCACGATGAACCTTGTTACTTCCATAAGTTTTCCTACGACTCATAGTTTTGCGTCCAAATAAACAAAAAACAGATTTTTTGTCAATTTTGGAATATTTTGAGCAGGCCAAAAATCTGATAATATTTTTTGAAAAATAATTTGCTTGAACATGAGTTTTTGCTACAGTTTAGCAGGCATGCTGAATCACGAATCTTGCGTCCAGTTTTCAGTTACAATGACTTTAGAAGTCCCCTATTCACCAATTACAATGACATGATACTATCCAGATAGTCTTTAAAACCACAAATTAACAAAACTTACTACGACTACTTATGTGTTTGTGTGTGGGTGTGGGTGTGGGTGTTTTTGAGAGAGAGAGAGAGTGAGAGAGATGATTTTTTGGGGCTATATTTTGGTTTTTGGTAGGGTGTGTGTGGTGGTGTGCGTGTGGTGTGTGTGTGGTGTGTGTGTGTGTATGGTGTGTGTGTGTGGGTGTGTGTGTGTGTGTGGTGTGTGGGTGTGTGTGTGTGTGTATGGTGTTGTGTGTTGTTTGTGGGTGTGGGTGTGTGTGTGTGTGTATGGGTGTGTGTGTGGTGGGTGTGTGTGTGTGGGGGTGTGTTCTGTGTGTGTATGGGTGTGTGTGTGTGTGTGGGTGGGGTGGGTGGGTGTGGTGTGTGGTGTATGGGTGTGTGGGTGTGTGTGGGTTTGGGTGTGTGTGGTGGGTGGTATGGGTGTGTGTGTGTGTGGGTGTGGGTGTGTGTGTGTTGTGTGTGTGTGTGTGGTATGGGTGTGTGGTGTGTGTTGTGTGTGGGTGGGTGGGGGGTGTGTGTGGGGTGGGTGGGTGGTGGTGGGTGGGGTGGGGGGGTGGGTGTGTGTGTGTGTGGGTTGGTGTGGGTGGGTGGGGGTGGGTGGGTGTGTGGTGTGTGGGTGTGTGGTGTCAGATGGGTCCGGTGTGGGTGTGGGTGGGTGTGGGTGGGTGTGTTGGTGGTGGTGGTGGGTGTGTGTGGGTGGGGGGTGTGTGTGTGGGTGTGTTGTGGGTGGGTGTGTGTGTGGGTGTGGGTGTGTGTGTGTGTGTGTGTGTTTGTGTACCTATCTAAAATATATTTCATTCTAATTATTGATAAATGTAATGTAAAATCTGATTGTGATCTCTCTCTCTCTCTCTCTCTCTCAGTCATAGTCCTCTCTTCTCTCGCAGGTCGTCTCTCTCTCTCTCTCTCTCTCTCTCTCTCGCTCATCTCTCTCTCTCTCTCTCCTCTCTCTCTCTCTCTCTCAACAGGAGGTCCTCATAGAAGATACCTGGCAATGGCGCTCAAATTGGAGTTGACATTTGGCAACCCCCGTGCATCGCGTCCCCATGTTCAGCGCCTTACTCCGATACCTGTACACCGGGCGAATCAACGCTACGACGGAACCAGCCGCGCCAGCACTCGGACTCGGCAATCTCGACTCCTCGTGCGCGCTGCGACGAATTCGGACGCTACTCCCTCGAGTCGATCTACGGTACCTTTAGAGTCTGCGGGATCATGCGGCTGCGGACTGGTTTTCTCACCGGGGGGCGGTTTACGGATGCATTTCCTAACCGTAAGCAGAGAAGCCGGCCCTGTATTTCGGATTACGGCTTCCACAATCGCCTCGAACTATACTGCCACAAGTCCATACTCTCCGCAAGGTCTCCGTTCTTCCGTAGCTTGATACAACGGAGACAACGATTGGGCGGTTTTTGGAGCTGGATATACTGACGCAGGTGAGTGTTGGGGGTGTGTGTGTGGGTTGTAGGGGTTGTGTGTGGGTTGTAGAGGTTGGGGGTTTGTGTAGGGGTTGTGGGGGGGTTGGGGAAGGTGTGTGTGTGTGGGGGGGTTGTGTTAGGGGGTGTAGTGGTGGTTAAAAGTACCTAAAATACCCCAAAAAAGGTAAAATCACCTCAAATAATCTAAAATAAACCTCAAATAAACCTCAATTAACCTCAAATAAACCTCAATTAACCTAAAATCACCTCAAATAAACCTCAAATAATCATAAATAAATCTTAAAAAAACTAAAATTATCAAAAACAAAGCTAAAATCACCTGAAATCACTTGAAAATAAACCAAAAATAAACCTGTGGAGGGTTCCGTGTGTGTGTGTGTGTGTGTGTGTGTGTGTGTATACTGATGTGTATGTATTGAAGTATTGATCTTGATAATATTAGTTTTTTGACATTAATGCTACTACAACCACCACTACAAAGATTATTATATATATATATATATATATCTATATATACTATATATATAGTATATTATTTTTTCTTTTTTTTTTTTTTTTTTTTTTTTTTTCACAGCCATAGTTCTTTTGTTATTAATACTTACTTCCTATCTATTACTTGCTATTATTATTATTATTTATTTTTATTATTAACTTGCTATTATTATTATTTATTATTATTATTAACTTTTCATCCACATTTCATCCACCTAGAGAGCGTGGTGGATGAGCAGACGTTAGGTGGAGTGAGAGAGAGAGAAAGAGTATATATGTTTTTATTTTATTTTTATTTTTGACCGAATCCACTTTTTCATCCACATTTCATCCACTTAGAGAGCGTGGTGGATGAGCAGACGTCCGGTGGAGTGGATGTGATGCGGCTGCAGTGTTACGTGTCCACATCCCCCGACGCTGCCACATGGTGGAGGACAACCCCCCCCCCCACCCACCCACCTTCACCCCCCTCCACCCCAACGCCCCTCCCTCCACTGTGGATGTGGTGGCCGCGGCGATACCTGGTAAGTGGAGGCACAGGTGGGAGAGTGGAGAGAGACTGTTGTGGACTTTATTTAAGTATTAATATTATTATTAATACTGGTGGTGGTGGCCTCTTGTAGCTTCTTTATTTTACCATGTTCCTATGCGCTAATATCCTTATTTTATACCTCCATGGCTGTGGTGGTAGTGTGGTGGAGCCCCGTTGTCATGGTAACGGGTGGCGGCCATCATGTTTGTTTACATCTTGCAGCCACGCGCTCGCGCGCGGTATTATCCCACTAAGCCACGCCCCCTTCCCGCCACATTCCCACATTAAAAACCGCTCCTAACTCATGATTTCAGTAGATAAATACCTATTTACGTTATTTAGCATGTCATTAGGTCTGGTAGTACCTTCCCTGTCATCTTTTTTGGCGCTAGGTTGAATTTGATTATTTTGATATACCTGTGAGGTAATACTACTTGCCATATGTCGACGAATATCAGTTGCACTCTTTTCCTCTCTCTCTCTCTCTCTCTCTCTCTCTTCTCTACTCATCTCTCTCTCTTCTCCATCTCTCTCTCTCTCCTCTCTCGGTCTATAAATGTCTCTGTCTAATCTGTCTTCCACTCTCTCTCTCTCTCTCCAGGTTGTCTCATATCTCTCTCTCTCTCTCTTCTCTCTCAAAAACATCTCTACTTTCAAACTTCTCTCTCTCCTCTCTCTGCCTCTCTCTCTCTCTTCTCTCTCTCTCTCTCTCTCTCTCTCTCTCTCTCTCTCTCACAAAACCATCTTTCTCTCTCTCTCTACCTCAAAAACACTCTTGCTAACACACACACACTCTCTCTCTATTCTTTTCATCAATACTCTCTCTCTTATTTATATCAATGTATTTCTAACCCACACTCCCTCACACAGACGGACGAGGGTCACCTAAGCGAGATCATGCCTGACGTGCCCTGGCCTCCTCCTCCCTCTCGGCCCTACACCTCGAGGACCAGCTTCTCGGCTCCCTGGAGGGTCTCGAGGGCACCCAGATGACCCTTGATCTCGGGGACGGCTCACACCACCAGGTCAGGTCATAGTAGTAGTAGTAGTAGTAGTAGTGGTAGTAGATGTAAAAATGTGATGGAAAAAAAAAAATTGGTAGTGGTAGTGGTGGTGGTAGTGGTAGTGGTAGTGGTAGTGGTGGTAGTAGTGGTGGTGGTAGTAGTAGTGGTGGTGGTAGTGGTGGTAGTAGTGGTAGTGGTGGTGGTCGTAGTGGTAGTAGTAGTAGTGGTGGTAGTAGTGGTAGTGGTGGTGATAGTAGTGGTGGTAGTAGTGGTAGTGGTGGTGATAGTAGTGGTGGTAGTAGTGGTAGTGGTGGTGTAGTAGTGGTGGTGTCACTAAAAGCATGTCAGTCATAGAGCTAAAGCGTGCAGTCCGTTCATACACCAAGTTGTGTTCGTAACGAACAACTCTCTTCGTAGAGAGAGACAGAGAGAGACAGAGAGACAGAGATAGAGAGACAGAGAACAGAGATAGAGAGACAGAGAGAGACAGAGACAGAGACAGAGAGAGAGAGAGAGAGAGAGTGGGGCCATTGATATATGTATTGATTTCTCCGCTTATTAATTTCTCCGTAATTTTGACACTGTAAACCTTCTCTAATTCCAATGATCTGCAACAGGACAACTGCCCGTGGTGGTCGCTGGCAGTTGTAACTCAAAGCTTGGTCTGCTGTGTTTTGGCTCCGCGACTAATATTTTTCATAAATTAATTTCGCGATAAACATTGCTGCACCGCATCTGAATACCAAAAAATATAGTTCTTCTGTTGTTCTACTAATTATATGGATGACAGGCATTACCATGGAACGTTCTATAATAGCAATTTAATGCAAATTACTCGCCTCGAGTAGCAAAGCTTAATATATTTTTTACATGTATATTGTGGCATGTAAAATTTGGGCGATGTTCACACTGTTTTCTAAGACAGTACTGCTGCGTCTGGCAAACGCTTGTCAAAATACAATAAGCAATGCCTTGGAAAAACGAAGAATAAAGAATGCCGAAATCGGCTTGTTGCCGCGACAATGTAGGTTATAATTGTGGAGGCGACACGCCGCGGCGGGGAGTGGTGGGCGGGGAGATTGTGGCGGGGAGATTGAATCAAAACATTGCCACTTCACGCGTCGACTCATTGCACTTCCAGGCTTTCTATCTGATTGATACACAATAATAACAGGAAAATATGACTGCCTAGGTATAGATAACTTCTAAACATTCGTTATTGACTATATAATATCATAGAGTAGCATTTACCTCGCCTCCTCAACTATAACCTCCTTGGTTATTTGGTTATATACAATGTTTTACAGAATCAGGCTTCTATACAATATACATATAGAAGAAAATCGTTCTTAATATTATACTTGTGTGTTTTAAGTGCAGTGGAATAAGCCCATATTTTGTTTTCCAGTAGACCAACTTATTATCAAAAAAGTGAGTTAACACTGCCAGCGACCACGGCCATTTTGGGTTCCAGTTCTCTCTAATTCAAACTCATCTGATTCGAACTTGGTATAATTCTCTCTGTGTCACCTATCACTGCATTGTACTGTTTTGACCCCCCATCTCAGGTCACCCCCCCAGCTAAGGTCACCCCCCATTTGAATATGACCTCACACGATGACCTCTTTCTAGGTGGGGTCACATCTCACCCTGGGGGGCTCGCACGGTCGGAGGTCAACTCAGAGGTCGCGACGTCTGACCCCCCACCATCTTGCCCCTCCTATGTCGGGTCACCATACCTACTCCGGGGGGGGCCAACTCGGGTCAACGCCCCCTCCCCTGCGCCCCCATTCTGCCCCCCGTCACCCCCCATCCCCCACCCCCCCTCTCTTTCTCTGACAACGGGAGTACCTTTCTCCACCACCACCACCACCATCGCCACCACCACCACCACCACCACCACCACCACCACCCCCAAACCCACCACCACCCCCACCACCACCACCACCACCCCCCATCGCCCCCCAAAACCCCCAAACCCCCAAACCACCACCCCCAAACCCCCCACCCCCACCACCCCCCCACCACCCAACAGACTGGTGGGCCCCCCGGGGAACACCTAGGGTTTTAATTGGGCCCTTTAGGGGTTTAAAAATTGGCCTATGTTTACGCCTTTTGGGAAAAAAAATGGTTTAAATGTTTTGGGGGGGAATGTTTTAAAATTTAGCCATGGTTTTAAAAAAAAAAAAAATTTTGTGTGTGTGGTTGGGGTTTTGTGGGGGTTTTTGTTTGGGGGTATTTTGTTTTTGTGTTGTGTGTGTGTTTTGTTTGTTTTTGTGTGTTTTTTTGGTGTTTTTTGGGTTTTGTTTTTGGTGTGTTGGGGTTTTTGGGGGTTTTTTTGGGTGGTGTGGTGTGTGGGGTTTTGTTTTTTATTTGCGTTTTCAATTTCCCTGGCTTTTAAAAAAGGGTTTAAGAGAGAGAGGCTCCCCATTTTTATTAATTATATTTACCAAGAAAACCAAATTTAAAAAAGGAAAAATTGAGAGAGGGAATGGGGGGGTTTTAAAACCCAAGGGCCACCAAAAGGGTCTTTTCCGCATCTCAACCCAAAACCCCCCCTTTGGGGGTAAAATTTTAAATTTCATTTACCCCAACACTCTGTTTTGGGTTTTAAATGTTCGTCCCCAAAACGGGACAGACACCCCCCCAAAAATTTGGGGGTATCGGGGGAATGGCTTACATCCCAGGTGGGAAGATTTCCTAAAACCCCTCATTCTGTTTTGAACTTGGGGTTTTTTTCCCAGGGAAAAGCGTTTTTTTTTTTTAAAAAAATTTGAGTTTTCAAGTTTTCAATTTTTTTTGCCAATATTTTCCCCAAAGTGCTCAAAAAAATTAAAATAAAAAAACTATTTTTTTTATTAGGAACTGTTTTCATTTGGGTTGAAATTGAAGGGCCCATTTTTGATAGGTCCCAAAAAAAGAAACAGGGAATTTAGGGGAAAAATGTTTTAGACCCTTAACGCTCCAAGGGGGTGGGATTTTTTTGGACCAGTTGCGGGAGGAAGGGAAAAAAGGCTTGAGCTTTAAAGCTTATTAAAAAAACCCCCCATTAAAAAAAATAAAAAAAAAATAACCCCATCATATTCAACTTCTAAAACTTAAAAAATCAGAAAAAAAAAAAAAAAAAAAAAAAAATAAAAAAAAAAAAAAAAAAAAAAAAATTAAAAATTTAAAAAAAAATTTAAAAAAGGGAAAATTTTATTTTCATCTTTGAAATAAAAAAAAAAAAAATTACCGAAAATTTAAAAATACGAAAAAAATAATTTACTACAAAAAAAAAAAATTTACTGGGGAAAAAAAAAAAAAATTTACTTTGAAAATAAAAAACGGGAAAAAAATACGAAAAAAAAAATTTATTTTGAAATCGAAAAAAAAAAAATTTTTTTAAAATACGTTTGGAAAATAAAAAAAAGTATATATATATTAATACGGAAATCCGTCATTGTTTAAAATTTCTTTTTATTTCTTCAGATTTTTTAACCCCCTTAAACGCCCAGATCTTTCCTTGGCTATAAAAATTTTCAGCTATTTTTTCCAGGTAAACCCCACCCCAAACCCCCTTTTAAAGCCCAGATTTTTTTCCTTGGTATTTTAAAAAATGTTCACCCTTTTTGGGTCCAGTGTGAACCGGGCCTTAAACCCCCTCACGCACAAAATCTTTCCTTGGCTATATAAAAATTGTTCAGCTAGGGGGTCCATTTCGTGAACCACCCCCTTTTTAAACCCCCTTTCACGCCCGGGATCTTTCCTTGGTATTTTACAATTTTTTCAGTTTTTTTTGTCCATTTTTGTAAAAACCACCCTTTTTAACCCCTTCACCCCCCAGATTTTTTCCTTTGGCTATATAAAAATTTTAGCAAATTTGTCCAGGGGAAAACCAAAACCCCTTTAAAAACCCCCCCTTCACGCCCAGATTTTTTCCGGGGGGCTATAAAAAAAATTTTCTTGTTGTTTACCCATTTAAAATTAAAAAAAAAAAAAAGTCACCAAAATTATCCCCAAATGAGTTAGTGGACAAGGATACAAAAAAACAGGCCCATGGCAATTAAAACTTTGGGGCTTATATGCACAAAGGCAAATGTTTTAAATGGTCCCCCCAAAAAAAAATTTACAATGGGAAAAAATTAGGGGTTCGGCGTCTCAAATTACACTGGAAATTCCCGTTCGGGGTCTAAAAAATTTCCCAAGGGAAAATTTTAATTTTTTGGGGGTTCTCAAAAAAAAATTACAAGGGGAAAATAACTTTTTCGGGGGCCCTAAAAATTACAATGGAAAATTACTTTTTGGGTTAAAAATTCCAATGGGAAAAATAATTAATTATGGGCCCTAAAATTTTTCCAAGGGGAAAAAATTAGGGTTTGGGGCCCAAAAAATTTTAACAAGGGAAAAAACTACGTTTGGGGGTTCTAAAATTTTCCAAGGGGGAAAAATTAGGGTTCCCTGGGGTTCTCAAATTACAAGGGAAAAAATTCCCTGTTCTGGGTCTAAAAAATTACAATGGAAATTACGTTTCGGGGTTTCTCAAAAATTTAAAAGGGGAAAATTTAAGGGGTTTTTGGGTCTAAAATTAAAATTTGGGGAAAAATTTAAAGGGTTTGGGTCCAAATTCAAGGGAAAATTAACTTTTTCAGGGTCTAAAATTTTACAAGGGGGAAAAATGGGGGTTTCTGGGCCCAAAAATTAAATGAAAATTTAGGGTTTCTGGGCTAAAATTCCCCCCGGGTTGAAAATTTAAACGTTCGGGGGGTCCCCAAATTTTACAAGGGAAAAATTACGGGGGGGGTTTCCTCAAAAAAATTAAAATTGTAAATTACTTCTGGGTCCCCAAAAATTACAATGAAAATTTACGTTATGGGTTTTAAAAATTACAATGGAAATTCCCGGTTTGGGTTTCAAAATTACAAGGGAAAAATTAGGGTTCTGGGTCCCCAAATTAAAAATTTTAAAATTAGGGTTCGGGGCCCAAAAATTAAAATTTGTAAATTCCCTTTTCCGGTTTCCAAAATTACAAGGGTAAATTACGTTCGGGGGGCCCCCAAATTTTTTTACGGGGGAAAAATTACGTTTGGGTCTAAAAAATTACAATTTTTAAAATTACTTTTTGGGCCCTAAAATTCAAAAAATTAAAATTGGGTTAAAAATTACGTTTTCTTGGGGTCTCAAATTACAATTTAAAAAATTACTTTTTCTGGGTCTCAAAATTAAAATAAAAAAAAATTAGGTTTCCCGGGGGGTCCAAATTTACAAGGGAAAATTACGTTCTGGGTTCAAATTACAAGGGGAAAAATTTACTTCCCTGGGTCCCCAAAATTTTTAAAATTTGGGAAAATTACGGTTTTCTGGGTCTAAAATTTTACAATGGGAATTACGGTTTTTTTTCCCTCTTGCTTAAATTACGTTTGGGTTTTAAAATTTACAAGGGAAAAATTTAAAGGTTTCTGGGTCAAAAAAATTACAAGGGAAAAAAATTATTTTTGGGGGTTCTCAAATTACAATGGAAAATTCCCGTTCTGGGCCCTCAAAAAAAAATTAAATTTCAAGGGGAAAAATTTTCCCGGTTCTGGGTCCCAAAAATTTTACAAGGGAAAATTTTTTCTTTTTCCGGGGTCTAAAAATTAAAAATGGAAATTCCCTTTTCTGGGTTTTTAAAAGGGGATTTTTTAAATCGAGGCCCCCAAAAACCCCCTTTTACCGTGGGGGAAATAACAGTGAATTTTGCCACCTCCCATTTTGAAGTCGCCAGGCGCCAAATTTACGAATTATAGCCTCACTATTTGTTTGGTGCCTGTGCCACTGAAGATTTTTAAAACAGTAGTTTATATCATGATTTTAATAATCTACCCGGGTTTCAGCGTTTTTTTTTTATGCTTTGTAGCTGAAAAATTTTAAAACTTTTGGGCCCCATTTTGCTTCATTTATTTTTTGGCGCGATAAACCGGGGACATAAACAGTAGTTTTTGGGGCCGGGCGGCAGGACACAAAAATTTTTGCCAGATTTTTTCCAAACTTGAAAGAATTTTTTTTTCCCTTTCCGTTTGGCGAGGAAATTTTTTAATACCCAAAGGGAATCTTCCGCAGCTAATATATATAGGGGATTTTTTTTATTTTTACCTCAAATTTTCCCCTGTTTCCCCCCCCAAGAGTGGCGACCCCAAAAACTTTTTGGGGAAAAAAAATTACTAGCTGGCGCCCTTTACGGGTAGTGGGTTTTATAGAAAGGTCCCCACTCGGTTTTTTTTTTTGCATTTGTTCATTTATACCCCCAAATATGAAACAGAGGGAAGGGACACAACATGAAAAAGGGCCTTTTCCAGATGGGCCCCCCCCCCTTTAACTATCCTAAAAATCAGGGGATGTAAAAAAACGGGATTTCTCCAGATAGCCCCTTCTAACTGTCCTGAAACCCTGGATGTAGCAACAGCCCTCTCCAGATACCCCCTTTCTAACGTCCTAAAAAAATCTTTGGGATGTAGAAAAAAAAACAGATTTCCCCGGGATACCCCCTTTCAAAACTGTCCGGGAAAATCATGGTTTTTAAAAAACGTCTCCAGATAGCCCCTTCCAAAACTGTCCGGGGAAAATCAGGGATTTTTGGGAAACCCGGCTCTCCAGATACCCCCTTTAACGGGTAATTTAAATCAGGGTTTGTAGAAACCCAGACTCTCCAGTTTAGCCCTTCAAAAACTGTCCTGAAATCATGGTTTGGTGCAACAGCCCTCCCCAAAAATGGGCCCCTTCAAAACTGTCCTAAAAACAGGGATTTTTTTTTAGAAAACAGATCTCCAGAAACCCCCTTTTCAAAAACGTCCTGAAATCTTTGGGGATTTTTACCCCAACAGATTTCCCCCAGATAGCCCCTTCTAACGGGGTCCTGAAACATGGGAGGGAAAGCAACGGGATTTCCGGGAATTACCCCCTTTTTTAACTGTCCTGAAATCATGGATTTTTTAGCAAAAAGACTCCAGTTTGCCCCTTCTAACTGTCCTGAAATCTTTGGATTTTTAGAAAACGGGGACTCTCCAGAACCCCCTTCTAACTGTCCTAAAAAACATGGAATGTAGAAAACCAAAACTCCCAGATACCCCCTTCTAAAGGGTTCCGGAAATCATGGATGTAGAAACCCGGGACCCCAAAAAGATAGCCCCTTCTAACTGTCCTGAAAAATCATGGTTTGAAAGCAACAGACTCCAGTTTTACCCCCTTCTAATGCCCTGAAACCCATGGATGTAGCAACGGGATCCGGGAAATAGCCCCTTTTTAACTGTCCTAAAATCATGGATGTAGAAAACAGACCCCCAAAGTTTAAGCCCCCTTCTAACGCCCGGGAAATCAGGATGTAGAAAACAGACTCCCCCGTACCCCTTTAACTTTTCCTGAAATCATGAATTAGCAACGGGGAACTCTCCAAAATACCCCCTTTAACTGTCCTAAAATTTCAGGGGATGTAGCAACAGACTCTCCGGGGTTTTAGCCCCTTCAAACTTTTCCCTAAAATCATGGTTTGTAGCAACAGACTCCCCCGGGATACCCCCTTTCCCTAACTGCCCGGGAAACCCGGTTTGTAGCAACGGGAAACAGACCCCCTTTTCTAACTGTCCTAAAAAATCATGGTTTGTAGAAAAGGGACCCCCGGGAAACCCCCCTTTTCTAACTGCCCTAAAAATCATGGATTTTAGAAAAAGACCCAAAAGGATACCCCCCTTTAACTGTCCTAAAAATCATGGATGTAGAAACCCGGGACTCCCCAGATACCCCCCCTTTAAAACTTTTCCAAAAATCATGGAGGGTAGCAACGGGGACTCTCCAGATAGCCCCTTTTTCAAAATTTTCCTAAAATCATGGAGTAGAAAACGGGCCCTCCCCAAAGATGCCCCTTCTAACTGTCCTAAAAAATCATGGATGTACAAATTAACTTTAACGCCCAACCCCGGCTGTAAAATAACAAAGAAAAAGTTTGGCCCTGGCGACTTCACTTTTTATCTAGGGTTTTGCGTAGGCTGGTCTAAAATTTTTTTTATATTATTTTTATCATTGTGTGATAATATCCCCACCCAACTTGGGGAACTTTCCCCCCCTTTTTGCTTTCATGGTGTGTTGTTTTAGGGTTATTTTTTTTAAATGTTTTGTCCCTTTATGTATGGGGGTTTTTGGGTGTTGGTTTTAAACGTGTTTTGTGGTGTTTTTACCTATGTATTTTTTCCCTTTTGTTGTGTGTCCCGGGGGAATAAGGTATAATGTGTACATTTAAAAAAGGGTTTCAGGGGGGTTTTAATTTTTCACTGAATAAAGTGGGTTTGCAAAATAGGTTTTTTGTTTTTTTAGAATAGGGGTTTTGGGTTAATTTGCCCTTGTGTTTGTTTGTTTTTGTTTTGTTTTTTTTGGGTGGGGGCCGTGGGGTGTTTTTGTAGGGAAAATGGTAGGACTTTAAAAGTATATGTTTTGTTTTTCCCTGGGGAGCCCAAGGTATTATGTAGTTTAATTCTATTATTTTTATTAAATCCTCCCTCCTCCCCCCTTTCCCCCCTCCCCTCCCCCCTCCCCCCTTCCCCTTTTCCTCCCCTCTCCTCCCCCTTTTCCTTCCTTGCCTCCCCCCCCCTTCCCCCTTCCCCCCCCTCCCCCTCCTCCCCCTCCTCCTTTTCTTCCTCTTCTCCGCCCCCTCCCTCCCCCTTCCCCACCCTTCTTCTTCCTCTTCTCACCCTTCCCCTCCCCTCTTTTTCCCTTTTTCCCCCCTCCCCCCTTCCCCCCCTTTTTCCCCTTTTTCCCTCGCCTTTTTCCGGGGCCCCCTTCCTCCCTTCTCCTCCCCCCCTTTCCGTTCCTCCTCCCTTCTTCCTTTTCCCTCCCCCCTCCCCCCTCCCCCTTTCCTCCTCCTTTCTTCCTTTTTCTCCTGTCCTTTTTCCGCGCCCCTCCTCCTCCCCCCCTTTTTCTTTTTTTCCCTCCTACCTCCCCGCCTCCTCCCCTTTTTCCTTTCCTTCTCCCCCCTCCCTTCTCCTCCCCTTTCCCCCCTCTTTTTCCCTTTCCTCCTCTTCTTCCTCTTTCTCCCCCTTTCCCCTTCCCCCCCCCTTTTCTTCCTTTTTTCTCTTTCCCCTTTTCTTTCCTTCCTCCTCCCTCCCCCTTCCCCCCTTTACTCCCCCCCCCCCCCCCCCCCCCCCCCCCTTCCCCAAACCCTTCCCCTTACCGGCTTTGCCTACCTGCCTGCTACGGAATAAAAAACTTTTTTTAAACCCCCCCCCCCCCCCCCCACAAACACCGAATTTTAATACTATTTACAAAATGAACTAATGAAATAAATATATGAATGGATTCAAATAAAAAAAAAAAAAAAGGGTTGACAAATGTGTTTTATTAGTACTTTTTGACATCATTGAGAGAGAGAAATTTAGAGAGGGGAAGAGGGGAGAGAGAGAGAAAAGAAAAAAAAAAAAAACAGACCAAAAAAAAAAAAATAGAGATAGAGAGAGAGGAAAGAGAGACAGTAAGAGCAAAGGGCATTTACTTCCTTCCCATTTTTCTTTTTCTTGGGCTTTTTTGGGGGGAATTTACCCCCCAACAAAGCGGGAATTTTTCCATTTCATAAAGCAAACAGTCATTAAACTAAGATTTGATAAACGAAAACGAAAACTTCTCTCTCTCTCTCTTCCCCCACGGGTCGGGTTCTCTCCTCTCCTAAATGTCGTCTCTCTCTCACGGTCTTCTCTCTCTCTGTGTCTGTTTTCTCTCTATCTGTTAAATGTCTTATCTCTGTATCTAAATTGCCCTGTCTTCTCTCTCTCTTGACTCTCTCAATGATAGACAGACAGAGATGTTGGAAAAACCCCCTTTAGCCAAAAAGAGGAAGAAGAAGAGGCATGTTTTTTGCTTAAGAACTCTTAGTATGAATGGGTATTGATGAAAAAGATGGCGATTTTGGGTGTGTTTGGGGAAAGTGCCAAAATGGGCTGCCCCCAAAAAGAGGAGGGGTTTTAAAAGGGGGGATAAGTAAGTTCCCCTCTCTCTCTCTTTATCCGTCTATTTTTCTCTTAAAATTTCAAATCTTTTCCCCTATCTCCCTTTTTTTGTTGTATTCTCTCTACTTTTTCTCTTCCCCTGATCTCTTTTTCTCTCTCTCTATATATAATATTTAGGGGAAAAAAGTAAAAAAAATTGGAACCTTTTTTTTTTTAAATCAAAATTTTTCAAGTACAGAAAAATTTGTAAAATTACAGGCACAGAAAGATAGACAGGGGCAGACAAAGACCCCACAGACTCACGGACAGGGCAAAACACAGGAAAAGACAGACCCCAGACTCACGGACAGACACCAAAAGAAACAAAACAAAAAAAATTTAAGTGACAATAAGGGCTGGGATATAAAATTTTAATATATCCCATAAATTTATATATTTATATATTTTTTTAAAGAACTCCGTTTATAGTGGAAAAAAAAATCATATTTTTTTTTGGGAAAGTCCCTGCGGGGCTGTGTGTTTTGTGTGTCCTGTCCCGTTTCCAGCATGTCGGCCAGTGGGCCAACACAGGGGGCCCTGAGCTTTTTAGTGGCAATATGGCCCCGTTATTGGCCATGTGGCCCCTTGGGGGGAAAAGGGGAAAAGAGAGAGAGGGGAGAAAAGAGATAGATAACAGAAAAGATTTTGCAGACAGATAGACCAAAATAAAAGATAGATAGATAGACAGAGAGGTTGGGATGTATGTAGGTACCATTTTTTTTTTTAGTTAGAAAATAGGGTGGCCCGTGTGTGTGTGTGTGTGTGTTTTTATATATATTGTGTTTTTGGGTGTGTGTTTATATATATATATGTGTTTTGGGACGTGTTTTTTGTGTGTGTGTGTATATTTTTATGGGGTGGTGTGTGTGTGTGTTTTGTGGGATTTTATATTTTAAAGTGTGTGTTTTGTGGGGTGAATATGTGTGTGTGGTGTTATATATTCTTTTATATATTGTGTGTGTACGTGTGTTTTGTTTGGTGTTGTGTGTTGGTGTTTTATAGGGGTTTTGTGTGTGACGGTTTTGGTGTGTGGTGTATAATGTGTGTTTTGTATATAATAAATGTGTGGTGTGTGTATATTTTATATATGTTTTTTTGTGGGTGTACGGGGGGGTTGTGTATAATATAATATATTTTATATATATATTTTAAATATATAATTATATATATAATATATATATAATATATATATATATATATATAAAATATAATATATATCGTGTGTTTTAAATTTTTAAAATAAATTTTTTAATTTTTTTTCCTTTCGGGGAAATATTTCAATTTTCAACCCCCATTAAAAAAACTTTTTTAAAAACCCAAAATTAAATCGAAAAAAAACCCCCTTTCTTTAAACCCTTGTAATAAAAAACCGTGCTATGTCAAAAAAGGTGCTGGTAAAATAATAATAATTTAAAAATAATAAAAAATAATAAAAAATAAAATTTTAAAATAATAAAACCCTTTTCAATATCTGGTATAATTATATATGAGTTAAATTTGTAGAGTAATTAGATGTATGTGTGTGTGTGTTTCGTGGGTGTGGGTTTCGTGTTTGTAGGTGTGTGTGTGTGTGGGGTAGTAAAAAGTGGGGGGATTTTTTGGCTTTCCCAAAAATAATAAAATAATAAAATAGGGTGTTCCCTAATTTTATTGGTTTAATAAATACAAAACTTTAAACACTTGCTAAATTTGGAAAAGGAGGAGAGAGAGAGGGAGAGGAGAGGAGATGAGGGAGAGAGAGAGAGAAGAAGAGAGGAGGGAAAAGAGGGGAGGGAGAGGGAGAGAAGTTAGGGGGGAGAAAGAGGAGAAGAGAGAGAGGAGGGAAGGACCGGGGATAGAAGGAGAAGAAGAGGGAAAAGAGAGGGGAGGAAGGAGAACGTTTAAAAAGGAGACAGGAGACAGGAGGACAGTGAGGGCAGGCAGACAAATGAAAGGGAGACGTGGGGGACAGGAGACAGTGAGAAGGCAGACGGGGAAGACAAAAGGCAGACAGTGAGGGACAGGAAAACAGTAGACAAAAGGCCAGACAGTTTAAAAGAATGAAAAAGACAGAGAGAGGAGAGAAGGGGACAGTGAACCGTTTTAAAAAGGGCAAGGACGAGGAAAGGAGGAGAAGAGAGACCCCGGGGCGGGGGAGGAGAGAGAGGGGAAATGACCGTAAGAAGAAGGGAGAAGAGAGGGGAGAAGAGAGAGGAGAGAGGAGAGGGGGAGGAGAGAGGGGAAAAAGAGGGGGGGAATAGAAAGACCCAGAAGAGAGAGTGAAGGGGAAGAGAGAAAAGGGCAGGGAAGTAAAGGTTTTCCTATAAAAAAAAGAAAAAAATATTTTTGGCAAAACAGAAGGAAAGAAAAGGGGGAAAAAATTTTAAGGGGCAAAATTTAAAATATAGAAAAAAAACCTATTTTGGGGGAAAATCCTAACGGGGAAGGGAAAAATTGAAAGGGAGGGAAAACAAGCCCCTGAGTAACTCCGATTTCCCGTTAAACCCCGGGCGCTAAATTTTGAAGGTTAAAAGTTAAAAAAGGGCGCTTAATTTTGATGTTCCCAGTTTTAAAAAAGTCCCTAATTTACTTTTTTCGAGGTTTAAAAAGTTTTTTCCTTGTTTTTTTTAAATCAAATTTTAAAACCTTTCGCCCTTTTTTTTTCCCCTTTTTCCCAGGTTTTTTAAAAAAAAGGGCGAATTTTCCTTTTTATTCAAAAAAGGGGGGAATTTTTTTCGTTTTTTTTTGACCTTTCATTTTTCCCACCTTTTGATCTTTTTTTTTTTCCCGTGGGTGTGTTTTTTTGGGGTTTTTCCTCAAAAGGGCGCAATTTCTCAAAATTTTTATTTTGGTCCCCAATTTCCCCCCTTTTTCCACCCCCTTTAAACCCTTCAATTTTTTCCCAACCCCCCTTTTTTAATTTTTCCCTTTCCCCCGGGGGGGGGGCGGGGGTTTAAGAGGGGGGCAAAGCGAGAAGGTTTTCCCCTTTAACCCCCTTTTTTTATTAAAACCCCCCCAATTTTCCCAAAATTTTAAGGGAGAGGAGAGGGAGAGAGAGAGAGGGGGAGAGGAAAAAGGGAGAGAGAGAGAGAGAAGAAAAAAGAAAAAAAATTTAAAAGAGAAGGGAGAGAGAAAAGGAGAGAGGAGAGAGAGAGAGGGGGTTTAGGGGGGGGAAAAAGGGAAGGGGCAAATAAAAAAAATACAAACAGGGGGGGGAAAAATAAAGGGAAAAAAAACAAAAACCCACATATATATATAAAAAAATAAAAATATTTATATAAAAAAAAAAATATAAAATATAAATAATAATATATAATAAAATATATATATATATTAAAATATATATTAAAACAAAAATATATTAATTTAAAAAACAAAAAAGACAAAAAGAGAGAGAGAAAGAGGGGAGAGAGAGAGAGAGAGAGAGAGAGAGGGAGAGAGAGAGAGAGGCCCCCGGGAGAGGAGAAGGAAGGGGTGGGGGGTTTGGGGAAAGGGAGAGAGGCAAAGAGAGAAGTGAAGGGGTGAGAAAAAGGGGGGGTGGGGAGAGAGAGAGTGGGGAGAGAGAGAGACGGGGGGGGAGGGGAGAAAGAAAAAGGGGGAGAGGGGGAAGAGAGGAGGGAGAGGGAGAAAAGAGAGAGAGGGAGAGGGGGGAAGGGGGCGAGGGGAAAGGGGAAAAAAAGAAGGAAGAAAAGGAGGAGAAAAGAGGGGTTAAATTTTTAAGGAAGGGGGGGGGGGTTTGGCCCTTTTTTTCAGGGGTTTTTGGGGGGGAGGGGGGGATTGGGGAGAATGGCCCCAGAAAGGGGGTTGGGAAAAAGGGGGGACAAAGAGGGGGGAAAAAGGGGAAGGGAGGGAGGGGGAGGAAAGGCGGGGAAGGAGAGGAGGAAAGGGAGGGAAAAGGGGTTGGGGGGGACGGGAAGGGGGAGAGGGGGGGGAGCGGGAAGGGTGGAGAGGGTGGGGGAGGAGGGAAGGGGGGGGTTGGGGGGGAGGGTGGCGGGGGCAGAGGGGGGGGGGGGACATGGAGAGGGGGGGAGGTGAAGGGGGGAGGGGGGGGGGGGGGGGAAAGGGGGAGAGGGTTGGGGGGGAGGGAAGGGGTGGCAGAGGGGAAGGGGGGAAAAAAAAAGGGAAGGGGGGGAGAAGGGTTTGGGGGGGGGGCCGTATGTTAGGGGGGATTTGGGTTGAAGGAAAAGGGGGAGGGGAATCCGTTTAAAATTTTTCTAAAATTAAAAAGGGTTTTTTACTCCCCCGGGGAAGGGGGAAAGGGGGTTGGGGACCAAAAATTGAAAACAAAGGGGGGTAAGGGAAAAACAAAATGACCAAAAGGAACCTGGAAGGGAAAAAATTTAAAAAAAATATGAGTAAAAATTTTTTAATTTAAATTCAAAAAAAAGTTTAAGGGAAATTTTTTTACAAAAATTTGGGCCAGAACTTTTGAAAGGGGTCAAAAAATTTGGGGGGAACTAAAGGGTTTTTTTTTTGCATAGGGTTTTAAAACCGGGCAATTTGCAAAAGGGTTGGGGGGAAAACCTTGACAAAGGGGGCAAGGGGTTTGGGGATGAAGGAGGCCCGGCCCAAGGGTTTTCAAAAAAATTAAAAAAAAACCTTTGGGAAGGGGGGTTTTAGAATTTTTTTTTTTAAGGCCTATTTTTCCCGCAGGGTGGGCAAGAAGGGGGGGAGGGGCTTGACCCCCCGGGTTGTCCCCAAAAAGGGTTGGGGGGGAATACGGGTGTGAAGAGGTTGGGGGGGGGGGTGAAAGGGGGGCAGGAGGGGGGGAGGAGCTAAAAGGGGGTTCGGGGAGGATATTAAGGGAATTAGAAGTAAAAATTAGGAAAAATTATATGAGAAATTTTGTAAAAATTTTAAATTTTTTAGGGGAAGTAAATAAAAAAAAAAAAAAAAAAAAAAAAAAAAAAAAAAAAAAAAAAAAAAAAAAAAAAAAAAAAAAAAAAAAAAAAAAAAAAAAAAAAAATTTTTTTTTTTTTTTTTTTTTTTTTTTTTTTTTTTTTTTTTTTTTTTTTTTTTTTTTTTTTGGGGTTTTTGTATTTTTTTTTGGAAACCAAGGGGGGGGAAAAGGTTTAAAATTTAAACCCCCCGTAGGGTAGGGAACAAAATAGGGAGGGGGAAAATAGTAGTAGTAGTAGGGGGAGTAGTTTTGTAGTTTTGTAGTTTTGTGGTTTTTT
>JACEEZ010013137.1:25000-35000 GCA_016584305.1 Chionoecetes opilio | reverse complement strand
GGAGGGAATATAGGAGTGGGATATAGGAGGGAATATAGAGTGGGATATAGGAGGGAATATAGGAGTGGGATATAGGGGGAATATAGGAGTGGGAATAGGGGGTGGGATATAGGAGTGGGATATAGGAGTGGGATATAGGAGTGGGATATAGGAGTGGGATATAGGAGGGAATATAGGAGTGGGATATAGGAGTGGGATATAGGAGTGGGATATAGGAGGGGATATAGGAGTGGATATAGGAGTGGGATATGGGAGTGGGATTTTAAGGAGTGGGATATAGGAGGGAATATAGGAGTGGGATATAGGAGGGAATATAGGAGTGGGATAAGGAGGGGATATATGAGTGGGATATAGGAGGGAATATAGGAGTGGGATATAGGAGTGGGATATGGAGTGGGATATAGGAGTGGGATATAGGAGGGAATATGGGAAAGTGGGATATAGGAGTGGGATATAGGAGGGAATATAGGAGTGGTATATAGGAGGGAATATAGGAGTGGGATATAGGAGTGGGATATAGGAGGGAATATAGGAGGGGGATATAGGGGGTGGGATATAGGAGGGAATATAGGAGTGGGATATAGGAGGGAATTGGAGTGGGATATAGGAGGGGGATATAGGAGGGAATTAGGAGTGGGATATAGGAGTGGGATATAGGAGTGGATATAGGAGTGGGATATGGGAAAGTGGGATATAGGAGGGAATATAGGAGTGGGATATAGGAGGGAATATAGGAGTGGGATATGGAGGGAATATAGGAGGGGGATATAGGAGGGAATATAGGAGTGGGATATAGGGGGGAAATATAGGAGTGGGAATAGGAGGAATATAGGAGTGGGATATAGGAGTGGGATATAGGAGTGGGATATAGGAGGGAATATAGGAGTGGGATAGAGGAGTTGAATATAGGAGGGGGATATAGGAGTGGGATATAGGAGGGAATATAGGATTTGAATATAGGAGTGGGATAGGAGTGGGATATAGGAGGGAAATAGGAGTGGGATATAGGAGGGAATATAGGAGTGGGATATAGGAGGGGATATAGGAGTGGGATATAGGGGGAATATAGGAGTGGGATATAGGAGGGAATATAGGAGTGGGATAGAGGAGGGAATATAGGAGTGGGATATAGGGTGGGATATAGGAGGGAATATAGGAGGGGGGGATATAGGAGTGGGATATAGGAGGGAATATAGGAGGGGATATAGGAGGGAATATAGGAGTGAATATAGGAGGGAATATAGGAGTGGGATATAGGAGGGAATATAGGAGTGGGATATAGGAGTGGGAAAATAGGAGGGAATATAGGAGTGGGATAAAAGGGAAGTGGGATATAGGAGTGGGATATGGAGTGGGATATAGGAGGGGGATATAGGAGTGGGATATAGGAGGGAATATAGGAGTGGGATATGGAGGGAATATAGGAGTGGGATATAGGAGGGGATATAGGAGTGGGATATAGGAGTGGGATATAGGAGGGGATATAGGAGGGAATATAGGAGTGGGATATAGGAGGAATATAGGAGTGGGATATAGGAGGGAATATAGGAGTGGGATATAGGAGGGAATATAGGAGTGGATATAGGAGGGAATATAGGAGTGGGTATAGGAGGGAATATAGGAGTGGGATATAGGAGGGAAATATAGGGAGTGGGATATAGGAGTGGGATATAGGAGTGGGATATAGGAGTGGGATATAGGAGTGGGATATAGGAGGGAATAAGGAGTGGGATATAGGAGTGGGATATAGGAGTGGGATATAGGAGTGGGATATAGGAGTGGGATATAGGAGTGGGATATAGGAGTGGGATATAGGAGTGGGATATAGGAGTGGGATATAGGAGGGAATATAGGAGTGGGATATAGGAGGGAATATAGGAGTGGGATATAGGAGGGGATATAGGAGTGGGATTAGGGGGGAAATATGGGGAGTGGGGTTTATAGGAGTGGGATATAGGAGTGGGATATAGGAGTGGGATTAGGAGGGAATATAGGAGTGGGATATAGGAGTGGGATATAGGAGGGAATATAGGAGTGGGATATGGAGTGGGATATAGGAGGGAATATGGAGTGGGAATAGGAGGGAATATAGGATTTGGGATATAGGAGTGGGATATAGGAGGGAATTAGGAGTGGGATATGGGAGTGGGATTAGGAGTGGGATATAGGAGTGGGATATAGGAGTGGGATATAGGAGGGGGATATAGGAGGGAATATAGGAGTGGGAATAGGAGGGAATATAGGAGTGGGATATAGGAGGGAATATAGGAGTGGGATATAGGGGGGAAAATAGGAGGGGATATAGGAGGGAATATGGAGTGGGATATAGGAGGGAATATAGGAGTGGGTTTATAGGAGGGAATATAGGAGGGGATATAGGAGTGGGATATAGGAGGGGATATAGGAGTGGGATATAGGAGTGGGATATAGGAGTGGGATATAGGAGGGAATATAGGAGTGGGATATAGGAGTGGGATATAGGAGTGGGATATAGGAGTGGGATATAGGATTTGGGATATAGGAGTGGGATATAGGAGGGGGAAATAGGAGTGGGATATAGGAGGGAATATAGGAGTGGGATATAGGAGGGAATATAGGAGGGGGATATAGGAGGGGATATAGGAGGGGGATATAGGAGGGAATAAAAGGGTGGGATATAGGAGTGGGATATAGGAGTGGGATATAGGAGGGAATATAGGGTGGGATATAGGAGTGGGATATAGGAGGGAATATAGGAGTGGGATATAGGAGGGAATATAGGAGTGGGATATAGAAGTGGGATATGGAGTGGGATATAGGAGTGGGATATAGGAGGGAATATGGGAAAGGGGGAAATATAGGAGGGAATATAGGAGGGGGATATAGGAGTGGGATATAGGAGTGGGTATAGGAGGGAATATAGGAGGGGGATATAGGAGTGGGATATAGGAGGGGATATAGGAGTGGGATATAGGAGGGAATATAGGAGTGGGATATAGGAGGGGGATATAGGAGGGGGATATAGGAGGGAATATAGGAGTGTGATATAGGAGGGAATATAGGAGTGGGATAAAAGGAGGGAATATAGGAGTGGGGATATAGGAGTGGGATATAGGAGGGGATATAGGAGTGGGATATAGGGGGGAAATATAGGAGTGGGATATAGGAGGGAATATAGGGGGGATTGGGAGTGGGATATAGGAGTGGGATATAGGAGGGAATTAGGAGTGGGATATAGGAGTGGGTTTATAGGAGTGGGATATAGGAGGGAATATAGGAGGGAATATAGGAGTGGGGATATAGGAGGGGGGATATAGGAGGGAATATAGGAGTGGGATATAGGAGGGAATATAGGAGTGGGATATAGGAGTGGGATATAGGAGGGAATATAGGAGGGAATATAGGAGTGGATATAGGAGTGGGATATAGGAGGGAATATAGGAGGGGATATAGGAGGGAATATAGGAGTGGGTATAGGAGGGAATATAGGAGTGGGATATAGGGGGGAATATAGGAGTGGGATATAGGAGGGAATATAGGATTTGGGATATAGGAGGGGGATATAGGAGTGGGATATAGGAAGGAATATAGGAGTGGGAATAGGAGGGAATATAGGAGTGGGATATAGGGGGGAATATAGGAGTGGGTTTATAGGAGGGAATTAGGAGTGGGATATAGGAGGGAATATAGGAGTGGGATATAGGAGGGATATAGGAGTGGGATATAGGAGGGAATATAGGAGTGGGATATAGGAGGGAATATAGGAGTGGGATATAGGAGGGAATATAGGAGTGGGATATAGGAGGGAATATAGGAGTGGGATATAGGAGTGGGATATAGGTGTGGATTTAGGAGTGGGATATAGGGGGGATATAGGAGTGGGATATAGGAGGGAATATAGGAGTGGGATATAGGAGTGGGATATAGGAGTGGGATATAGGATGGGATATAGGAGTGGGATATAGGAGTGGGATATAGGAGTGGGATATAGGAGGGAATTAGGAGTGGATATAGGAGGGAATATAGGAGTGGATATAGGAGGGGGATATAGGAGGGAATATAGGAGTGGGATATAGGAGTGGGATATAGGAGTGGGATATAGGAGGGAATTAGGAGTGGGTATAGGAGTGGGATATAGGAGGGAATATAGGAGTGGGATATAGGAGGGAATATAGGAGTGGGATATAGGAGGGAATTAGGAGTGGGATATAGGAGGAATATAGGAGTGGGATATAGGAGTGGGATATAGGAGGGAATATAGGAGTGGGATATAGGAGTGGGATATAGGAGTGGGATATAGGAGTGGGATATAGGAGTGGGATATAGGAGTGGGATATAGGAGGGAATATAGGAGGGGATATAGGAGGGAATATAGGAGTGGGATATAGGAGGGAATATAGGAGTGGGATATAGGAGGGAATATAGGGTGGGATATAGGAGGAATATAGGAGTGGGATATAGGAGGGAATATAGGAGTGGGATATAGGGGGGAATATAGGAGTGGGATATAGGAGTGGGATATAGGAGTGGGATATAGGAGGGGATATAGGAGTGGGATATAGGAGTGGGATATAGGGGGGAATATAGGAGTGGGATATAGGAGTGGATATAGGAGTGGGATATAGGAGTGGATATAGGAGTGGGATAAGGAGTGGGATATAGGAGTGGGATATAGGATGGGATATAGGAGTGGGATATAGGAGGGAATATAGGAGTGGGATATAGGAGGGAATATGGGAGTGGGATATAGGAGGGGATATAGGAGTGGGATATAGGAGGGAATATAGGAGTGGGAATAGGAGTGGGATATAGGAGTGGGATATAGGAGGGAATATAGGAGTGGGATATAGGAGTGGGATATAGGAGGGAATATAGGAGTGGGATATAGGAGGGAATATAGGAGTGGATATAGGAGTGGGATATAGGAGTGGGATATAGGAGGGAATATAGGAGTGGGGATATAGGAGGGGGGATATAGGAGGGAATAAGGAGTGGGATATAGGAGTGGGATATAGGAGTGGGATATAGGAGGGATATAGGAGTGGGATATAGGAGTGGGATATAGGAGTGGGATATAGGAGTGGGATATAGGAGTGGGATATAGGGGGGAATATAGGAGTGGGATATAGGAGGGGGATATAGGAGGGGATATAGGAGGGAATATAGGAGGGGATATAGGAGGGAATATAGGAGTGGGATATAGGAGGGAATATAGGAGGGGGGATATAGGAGGGAATATAGGAGGGGATATAGGAGGGGATATGGGAGTGGGATATAAGGAGGGAATAAGGAGTGGGATATAGGGGGGAAAATATAGGAGTGGGATATAGGAGTGGGATATAGGAGTGGGATATAGGGGGGAAATTTATAGGAGTGGGATATAGGAGTGGGATATAGGAGGGGGATATAGGGGGGAAAATTATAGAGGGATATAGGAGGGGGATATAGGAGTGGGATATAGGAGGGAATATGGGGAGTGGGATATAGGAGGGAATATAGGAGTGGGATATAGGAGTGGGATAAGGAGGAATATAGGAGGGAATATAGGAGTGGGATATAGGAGTGGGATATGGGAGGAATATAGGAGTGGGATATAGGAGGGAATATAGAGTGGGATATAGGAGGGAATATAGGAGTGGGATATAGGAGGGAATATAGGAGTGGGATATAGGAGGGAATATAGGAGTGGGATATAGGAGGGAATATAGGATTGGGATATAGGAGGGAATATAGGAGGGGATATAGGAGGGAATATAGGAGTGGGATATAGGAGGGAATATAGGAGTGGGATATAGGAGGGATATAGGAGTGGGATATAGGAGGGGGATATGGGGAAGGAATATAGGAGTTGGGATATAGGAGGGAATATAGGAGGGGATATAGGGGGGAAATATAGGAGTGGGATATAGGAGGGAATATAGGAGTGGGATATAGGAGGGAATATAGGAGTGGGATATAGGAGGGAATATAGGAGTGGGATATAGGAGGGAATATAGGAGTGGGATATGGAGGGAATATAGGAGTGGGATATAGAGTGGGATATAGGAGTGGGATATAGGAGGGAATATAGGAGTGGGATATAGGAGGGAATATAGGAGTGGGATATAGGAGGGGGATATAGGATGGGATATAGGAGGGAATATAGGAGTGGGATATAGGAGTGGGATATAGGAGTGGGATATAGGAGGGAATATAGGAGTGGGATATAGGAGGGAATATAGGAGTGGGATATAGGAGGGAATATAGGAGTGGGATATAGGAGGGAATATAGGAGTGGGATATAGGAGGGAATATAGGAGTGGGATATAGGAGGGAATATAGGAGTGGGAATAGGAGGGAATATAGGAGTGGGATATAGGAGTGGGAATGGGAGTGGGATATAGGAGGGAATATAGGAGTGGGATATAGGAGGGAATATAGGAGTGGGATATAGGGGGGAATATAGGAGTGGGTATAGGAGGGAATATAGGAGGGGGAAATATAGGAGGGAAAAAAGGAGTGGGATATTAGGAGGAATATAGGAGTGGGATATAGGAGGGAATAGGGGGTGGGATATAGGAGGGAATATAGGAGTGGGATATAGGAGTGGGATATAGGAGTGGGGATATAGGAGTGGGATATAGGAGTGGGGATACATAGGAGTGGGATATAGGAGTGGGATATAGGGAGGAATATCCTGTCCTGGGTGTCGGGGGGCGGAGTGGTCGGAGCGCCTCACCGTCCCCAAGCCCCGTCCGGCCGAGCACAGTGACTGCGTCAGAGCCGTGCTCACAGCCTGGAGGAGCGGGTCCGCGGTCTCAGCTTCGACACCACGGCGGTGAACAGCGGGCTGTTGAACGGGGCTTGTACCTTCATCGAGCAGGGAAGCTGGAGCGGCCCGCTCCACCTGGCCTGCCGGCACCACGGTACGAGATGGTCCTGGAGATGCCTTCTCCACCTGCCTGGAGTCCGAGCGGCTCCCGACATCCAGCGGTTCAAGAGGTTCCAAGGGGGTGGGGAGTTCATCGAACAGTACCACGCCGGAAGCGTCAACCGCCGATGACGTTCCGGAGCGGGACGAGCTGCCGGTCAACTTCCGCCGCTTCTGAACCACGCCAGGGCCCCGGGCCCGATACCGGGGAACTTCTGGAGCTATGCGGAATTGCTCCTCGGTCGGAGAGTTCCGAAGCGCGCATCCGCTCTCCACCCGGACGCTCCACCGGGCCAGGTCGGGATGGCAAAGGGCATCTCGCTGTGAGGTCTTCCTCTTCTAGGGAGCAGTTCCGGCTGACGGCAGCCCGAGGCCCAGGGCATCAGGAAGCCGTGCGCCGTTCGTAGTTCGTCACGTACGCCGCTGCCCTGGTTCCGGACTCCACTCGCCGCTGCTGCGCGGCGCTGGACACCGGCCTTCTGAACGCGCTCCGCGCCTACCCCGACAAGGAGCTGTCGAAGGCGACCAGTCCGGTCTTCGGCCGCCACTGTTGGTACTTGATCGACGCGGCCGGGGCCCGGCACTCTTCGACCCCGACCTCCCTCTCGGGTTCAAGCGAGACACGGTCCAGGCCATAGACTGCAGGAGGAGGGAGAGGGACGAGGACCCGCCCCCGCAATGTCCGCAGTGGACATTCAAGAGCGCCGCTCTAGCGACCAAGACGGTGGCGAGCTTGTCACGCCGTCGTCCAAGCAGCTCTTCAAGATCCTGCGACCTGGAGGCGTGGGTTCCTCAACAAGGATTCCAGCCGACTGGAGGAGGACAGCAGCTACCAAGCCGCCGCTTCTTGTAGTCCGGGAGCTGCGGGGGGTGAAATGACTTCGCCCGAGAGCGGTGTGGCGCTGATGCAGGCCTACAACAGGGGCCCTCCACCAAGGACGAGGAACAGCGCCAGTTCCTCCTGACAGGCGTTGAGGACCACAGAAGCGGTTTACCCCGACGCCCGCAAGTCGACTGCCGACTGCTAACCAGGCACATAGAGTGCGAGATGGGGTGCCCACTGCCCCATGATCCCCCCCCCCCCCCCCGATGAGGGGCTAATACTCTGCAAGAGAGGGGGACTGGAGTAGACCAGCATGTACGGTGTGACCAAAACTGAGTGAAAAATACATAACAATATGAAAAGACTAAGAAATTGCCCTTTTATCATCCAATATAGTGTACAACAACGTCAGAAACGAATTTGATAATCTTGAAATTTGCCCCCAAAATCTCAACTTTACCCTCGATTCGCGACGTTTAAATATAATATTTTTCAAAACAAAATTTGCATACGTTATTTTTACGGGAAGGGACAGAAAACCACCTGCACGCATTAAAATAAAAAATCAATTTTTAAGTGCCACCCTAAGGTACATGTAAAATTCATTCGTAGTGAAATAGGAATTACGAGAAATAGATAATTTAGAATAGTAACCCATGTAGTATTGTTAGTGCTAGGAATTAATTTACACATTCTAAAGTCAAAGATAGTTCTCAGTAGTTCAGCTGAAGCTCCGGACTGTTAAAACCTATAAGAATAAAGAGAGAGAGAGAGGAGAGAGGAGAGAGAGGAGAGAGAGAGAGAGAGAGAGCCTTACACCCTCACACACCACAATTATGAACGACCCGCTTTCTATTCAATATATAATACGACCTTTCTGCTATGAAATACATAACAGCCTCTTGCCACACTGTAATCCACCCTAGAGTTCAGGCTATTTAACACCTGCACACGGGCTCCTAGTAAATTAAACAGTCATTCATTTATACATTTCTATTCTTCACGTCAATAAAGACTTTTTTTCACGGTAAATTTTTGTTTTTGCACGCTAACTTCTAACTTTTTTTTCCTCCCTAGCAATTTTTCTTTAATCAAAATTTCTTAGGTTAGGGTAGGTCAGGTGAGGTCAAAATTACCTTTCCCGGGGTGGCCTTGACCTGGGTGACCTTGAGGGCGGGGGGGCGCGTCCTCGGCCACCAGGAGGCAGTAGCGGGGGCCGAGAACTGCAGGGGAGCGCCGACCCCCGATAGCAGGGCGTGTGGCGCCGAAAGACAGACAATAAAAACCTTAGTGGGGAATGGCTGACAACATACAATAAGAGAATATATCAAAATATTGAAACTGCCACAAAAAATATTGAAACTGCCACAAACAAAATATGAAACTCCCCACAAAAAATATGAAACTTATTACTAGGCCGTGAAAATTTATATAGCGTTAGTCCCTCCCCCTACACGCGGTGGCAACACTGGTCTCTGCGTATACCCCCACTGAGCCTGTGTCATGCCATAGTCCACTAGCGCCTACTACCGTTCCACTAGCGTCAATTAGGGGGGGGGGGCGTTCACTAGCGTCCAGTTACGTCCACTAGTGTCCTTACCGTCCACTAGCGTCATTTACCAGTCCATAGCGTCCACTAGTGTCCATTACACGTGGGCCCACTAGCGTCCATTACGTCCACTATCGTTCCATTACCGTCCACTAGCGTCACTAATGTGAGTACATGGGACTATTTTTCTCTCATACTTCTCTCTTCCCTTCCTCTTTCGTTCCTTTTACTATCACTACCATTAACATTATCTCCTCCTCCTCCTCTCCTCCCATACCTGAGGTCACTGAACCTTCATACTATTAGTGGCCAAAGAGGAGGAGGAGGAGGCGGAGGAGGAGGAGGAGGAGGAGGAGCGAGGAGAGAGGAGGAGGAGGAGAAGGAGGAGGAGGAGGAGAGGAGGGAGGAGAAGGAGAAGGAGGAGGAGGAAGAAGGATTAAGGAGAAGGAGGAGGCAGGAGGAGGAGGAGGAGGAGGAGGAGAAGAGGGGAGGAGGAGGAGGAGGAGGAGGAGGAGGAGGAGGAGGAGGAGGAGAGAAGGAGGAGGAGGAGGAGAGGAGGAGGAGTAGGAGGAGGAGGAGGAGGAGAAGAGGAGGAGGAGGAGGAGGAGGAAGAGAAGGAGGAGGAGGAGGAGGCAGGAGGAGGAGGAGGAGGAGGAGGGAGAGGAGGCGAGGAAGGAGGAGGGGAGGAGGAGGAGGAGAGGAAGAAGATAACAAAAAAGACAACGAGAGAAGAGACGTA
>JACEEZ010013137.1:0-20000 GCA_016584305.1 Chionoecetes opilio | reverse complement strand
CCGTTTTAGATCCTTGGCCACTAAATCAATTTGGTATATTCAGTGATTGTGTAATGTTATGGCTTCCAACAGACAGTTTTATATAGAGAAAGGAAAGATCTGGGCATGAAGGGTAACACGCAGTAAGATAAACAGGCTGGCATCCGAGACACAAACTGTTTAGTATCCTTGCCACTAACTCATTTGTATATGCAGTGACTTGTTGTAGTTATGGTTCCAGAGAAGTTTTATAATAGCAAGGAAAGATCTGGGCATGAAGGGGTAACACGCAAGTAAGGATAAACAGGCTGGCATCGAGAAACACAACTGTTAGATCTTGGCCACTAACTCATTGGTATATCAGTGATGTGTAATGTATGGCTTCCAAGAGTACAGTTTTATATAGCCAAGGAAAGATCTGGGAAATGAAGGGGTAACACGCAGAAGATAACAGGCTGGCATCCGAGACACACAAACTGTTTAGTACTTGGCCACAACTCATTTGGTATATTCCAGTGGACTGTTGTAATGTTTATGGCTTCCAAGAGACAGTTTATATAGCAAGGAAAGATCTGGGCATGACGGGGAACACGCAGTAAGATAACAGGCTCGGCATCCGAGACCACCAATGTTTAGTACTTGGCCACTAACTCTATGGTATATTCATGACTGTTGTAATGTTATGGCTTCCAAGAGACCAGTTATATAGCCAAGGAAAGATATGGGCATGAATGGGGTAACACGCAGTAGATAAAGGCTGGCATCCGAGACACACAACTGTTTAGATCCTTGGCCACTAACTCATTTGGTATATTCAGTGACTTGTTGTATGTGATGGCTTCCAAAGAGACAGTTGTATATAGCCAAGTGAAAGATCTGCGTGAACGGGGTCAACCACGCAGTAAGATAACAGGCTTGGCATCCGAGACACACAACTGTTCGATCCTTGGCCAATAACTCATTGGTATATTCAGTGACTGGTTGTAACTGTTATGGCTTCAAGAGACAGTTGTATTAGCCAAGGAAAGATCTGGGCGGAAGGGGTAACACGCAGTAAGATAAAGGCTGGCATCCGAGACACACAATTCCTAAACTGCAAAAAAGCAACGTTATAAGAACATATGAAAAAAAAACATAAGAAATAAGGAAGTAACAAGAGGCGGGAGACCTACACGAGGTAGTCCTGTAACATTATTGATGATATAATTGCCAGAAATGAAACAAGTAGTAGTCGAGTTGGGGGGGGGGGTTCTCTCTCTCTCTCTCTCTCCTCTCTCTGCTCCTCTCTCTCCACAGGACTAAATACTTGATAATTCTCTCTTCTCTCTCTCTCTCTCTCATACAACTACACAAGTGGGATGTTTACGCCTGCCTTCTACAAAGCTGATTTGCCTCGCTGCACCTGTCTTCTCTTCTCTTTCAGGTGGGGAGCTCAACCACGGTTTTCAGTCGCAGTCAAGCCTATTTTCGGCTGGCTCCCTGAGGGCTTGTAGGATAGGAATAAACTCTCGCTCTTTTTACCCAAGCCTTTTCTAGAAATACTTTAACCCTTTCAATGATTCTTCTTATTGGTCCCGTGACCCTTACTCAAAACTAAAAGAAATTCCATTATCCCATAATGTTCCCCTCTGCCACTCTATCCCACTGAATCCACGCCTACCTCCCGTGCCACTATTGCTATAAGCCGCTCTCTTTCCTCATCATACCTTGGACACTTGTCTAATGGTTATTGCTGCTTCCTGAGAGAGAGAGGAGAGAGAGAGAGAGAGAGAGAGAGAGAGAGAGAGAGAGAGAGGAGAGAGAGAGACGAGAGAGAGAGAGAGAGAGAGAGAGAGAGAGAGAGAGAAAGAGAGGAGAGAGAGAGAGAGAGAGAGACTGCAATTATATAATCAAGTAAACAAAAGATTGTTAGTTTGCAGCTGTGCCAAAACATTGACACACACACACACACACACCACCTGAACAGCTCGGTGGGTCAGGGTGTCCGGCAACACTCTGTGGTCCGGCGTTCAATCCCCGGCCCCGCTCATTCCCGGGGATTTTTTCCACTGAGAATTTCGGGCGGTTACTGTCCCCCTTGAGCAGGGGATGGGTGTGTGTGTGGTGTTGTGATGGTCCCAGCATTGCCCAAAGATCGGTAATAATGAGCTCCAAGCTCGCACCGGGAGGGTGAAACTGCCGATCACGAGTCTGACTCACGTGGACAAGACCATGGGTGAATGACACACACATACACATACACATACACACACACACATACACACACACACACACACACACACTATGTATGTACATATATATAAAAAATACTAAAGAATGAAAAACTAGGCTGAATGACCTCAAGGGTTTAAGACCATGCAAAGTGCCAACATTTTTCAGCAACTGTGGAGTGGCCTAAGAACACCCACATGCTGCCCATTAACTCTGCCTTGGACGGCTATAGCATGGGAGGACACAGGGGGGCGGCATGAGCCTCTAATCACAGACGTCACTATAACAATCCTGCCTGCGCCACCACAGGCGAGAGCCAACCATCACAGCCCTCAAGTGTGCCTCCAAGGCCTGCCATCACAGCCCTCAAGTGTGCCTCCAGGGCCTGCCATCCCACCCCTGGAGCTATAGGCCTACACGCGCTATAGCCACAGAGGTAAAAAATAATAACACCTACCTTTTGAAGTCTTCTGAAAAGCGGCTTCGTGGTGGGATGCCATTTGTGTAGATAAAAAAAACCCTTGGGAAAAAAAATTGGTTTCAAAAAAAAATTGGTTTTTATGCCCCCTTCCCTAGAAAAAAAAAAAAGGGAAGGGAGGGGGGAAAGGGGGGGAATGGAGATTGGGAAAAGAAAAGGGAGGAAGAGAGGGGGATGGGCGAGGGGGATGAAATTTAATGACCCCCCCCAAAAAGGCACGTCGCGAAAAGGGGGAAAAGGGTTGAGGAAGAGGGGAAAAGGGAAACAGGGGGACGGAAAAAAACCAGGGTGAAGACCCAATAACATAAAATAACAAAACTAACAAAAACAAAAATTTAAGTTGACCTTTTAAAAAAATTGAAAAAAAAACCCACCTAAAACCAACCCGGTTTTCGGGTGTGGCCCAACATTCTTTGGCCGGGGGCGTTAAACCCCAAGCCCCCTTTTTCCCATTTTTTTTCCCTTTGGGGAAGGGGCACCCCCCTTAGAAAGGGGAGGCGGGGTGGGGGATGGCCCAATTTTCCAAAAAGAGGGTAATTTAAAAATCCCCCCTCCCCCCCACCAAGGGGAAACCCTCCGATAAATGTCCTAACCCGGGGAAAACCCCCCCAATGGGGGCCCCTCCATCCCACCCCCAAACCCAAAACCACACCCCACTTTTAGACAACCAAAAAAAAAATAAAAAAAAAAATTTATGAAGTCTTTAAAAGCGGCCCCTTTTTCGGGGGAGTGGAAAAAACCCCCCAAATTGCTGTTAAAATTTTAGGAAGCGGAAAAAAAACCACGGTGAGGTTTTCACGCCCCCCTTTTTTAAAAACCTCCTAGGGGCCCAAAGGGGGGCCAAATGTCTTTAGTTTTTAAGGCCTTCCATAACCCCCAAATTCCCTCCAGGGCCGGCAAAGGAAAGTTGAACACCCTTCCCGGGTTAAAAAAATAAAAACCCAAAATTTTTGGGTTTCCCAAAAGGGGGGCAAAAGGGGATGCCAGGGGGATGAAGGGAAACCCCCGGGGGAAAGGCCACGGTTTGTGGGTTCCTTATTTTTTAGTTTTTTTTTATTTTAGTTAGCCTTGGGGAGGAGGGGGAATTTCCCCTGTGGGAAGCCAAAATTTTTTGGGGGGCCCAATGGGGGGGAAAAAATTTTGCTTGGGGAAGTGTAGTTAGTGAAACACCTGGGGGTAGAGGTAGTAGAAAGTTAGTATTTAGTAGTAGTGTTGGGTGGGTTTTTGGTAGTTTTGGTTTTAGTAGAAAGTTGGTTGGGGTAGTGGGGGTAGTAGTGGTAGAAATAGTAAGTAAGTAGTAGTATTTGTGGTAGTGTATTTGGTGGGGAAAGTGGCTTTTAGCAAAAAAATATTTAGTAGTTTTTGTGGTAGTGGTCAAGTAGTGAAAGTAGTCGTAGTAGTAGTATTGTGGTGGTGGTGGTTTTTGGGGGGTTGTGAGTGAAAGTGGTATTTAGTAGTAGTGTAGTATAGAAAGTAGTAGTAAAAATAGTGTATTTGTGGTGGCGGGGTTTGGGTGGTGGTAGTGGTAGTTTTTAGAGTAGAAAGTAGTAGTATTTAGTAGTAGAGTGGTAGTAGTGGGGTTTAATTGGTAGTAGAATAAGTAAAGAAATTTTGGTGTGAAAGGGTAGTAGTAGGTGGTATTTAGTAGTATTTTAGTAGTAGTAGGTAGTAGTAGTAGTAGTATTTAGAGAAAGTAGTAGTAGTAGTAGTAGGGGGTTTTGGTTTTTGGTGGTGGTGGGGGTTTGGTGGTGGTGGTGGTAGTAGTGGTAGTGTATAGTAAAATTTAGTAGTAGAGTAGTAGTATTTATAAGTATGTAGTAGTAGTAGTAGTGGTATAGTAGTAGTATTTAGTAGGGGTGTTTATTTACGGGAAAATTTAAAGGTTTTTAAGGGGACAAGTTCAAAACCACCTTTTTTTTGGGTTTGTCCGTAGTTGGGTTTTGCGTTTTGTTATTGTGATGTCACCGGACGTCCCCAATAAAAAGACGCACCTAGATAGGGAAAGGAAAGAATTGGGAGTCCGAATAATTTTTTGGGGGGCTGGGACGCGGGGTTCACAAGGTCATTTGACGTCAAAATTGCCCAGCAACGTGGCTTTTTGGCCCCCCTGTTTCCCCCCAAAGAAACCCATTCCCCAAAGTAACCCCCATTTGGTATACGAACAAAAAAAATCTGGCCCTAAGGTCAAAAAAGTGACAGAGAGGGAGGACCTCGGGGGTCAAGGCTGTTTGAGAGAGAGAGAGAGAGAGAAAAGGGGAGGAGAGAGGAGGAGGAGAGGAGGGGAAAAGAGGGGGAGAAAAGGGGGAGAGGGGAAGGAAAAAGGGAGGGAAGGGAGAGAGGAGAGGAGAGAGGGGCCCCCCCAATTACTTTCACTATTTGACCTGATTTGCCAGGTTTTTCGGGTTTTTTAAGAAGGGGTTAAACTTGGAAATGTTTACTTTGGTTCACCCTACACAGGCGGGGAAAGTGACGTCACTTTGGGGGTACTGTGAGGCACTGTTTGAAAAGGGGGGGGGGGGGGGGGGGGGGGGGGGGGGAAACCCACACCTGACTACGGAAAAAAAAAAACTTTTTTTGCATCTTGGCCTTAATAACACTAAAAATTACCCCCCCCCGAAATCAATGAAAAAACTAAAATCATTTAAAAAAAATAAAAAAACACTAAAAAAATACTGCAACAACACTAAAATAACACGGAATAACCCCTAAATATAATTTAAAAAATATCCCAAAAAACTAAATAAAAAAAAAATTAACATTTTCCCATATGTTTAAATAATAACTATAACATTTAAATAACAGTCCCCATATGACTCACTTGGGGGCCCAGCATTTCGTTGTTCCCCAGGATAAGATTCTCCCCCTTTCCTTCCCCCCATGCCTGGAACAGTAAACAGATACACCTTTTGGAGAGAGAGAGGAGAGAGAGAGAGAGAAAAGAGAGAGAGAGAGAGGAAAAGAGGGAGGAGGGAGAAGAAGAGAGAGAGAAAAGAGAGAGAGGGGAAGACAAAAAAGGAGAAATGAGAGAGGAAAAGAGAGAGAGTTAAATATATAGCTATCACTAAACGGGGTTATATAAAATAGTGGGTTTATAGCGGGTTTACACTATTTGGGTTTATAGAAGGTTAATACACGGTTTATACACTAGCAAAACCCTTTCAGTATTTTTGCATTGGCTTTTAAAAATTTGCGGGGAAAATTTGTAGTTTTATTATGTATAGATGTTTTTAAATTGCTGCCGGGGTTTGAGGGGTAAAGTAGGAGTTATTGTTATTCACGTTAGTCATGCATAAAAACACGCTGCATGTTATCTGTTTTTCATATTTTAGTTATCTAGTTTGATCTGGGACTGAGAGTGCTGTGAAGTGTGGGGCAGGTTTTAGCCAGCTTCTTTCCCGTTTTAATACAGGAGTGAGGGAAGGGGCGTCCTTGCCCCAAACACTTTTTAACGCTTGTTGGACGGGTATTTGGGCCCAAAGGGTTGGGAGATCAAATTTATTTTGGGGAAACCCTCGGGAACAACAAATCCCCCTGATCTTTTTTTTGGATGATGAGTAATCTTTTTGATTCGATGGAGGTCAGGTGAGGCCTTTTTTGAGGCGCCCGCACGAGGGGGCAGAGCCTTTGGGGGCCCGAGGGTTTTTCCGGGGTCAAGACCCAAAGGGCCCGGTGTTTGGAACTTACTAGAGGGAAACAGTACCGTCTGTTTATGCGTGTGGGGGAGGACATTTAGATCTTTGGAAAGTTTTTTTCAGAATTGGTAGGGCAAATCCATAAAGACGGCGGGCACCCTCAAGAAGTCCCTTTCGGCGGATTATAAGGGAAAAATTTTAAATTTTATATGGCGGTCATTCGATGGGGGGGATATCCCGGGGGGGGGGCTATTTAAAAGCCCCCCCGGGATCGCCCCCCAAAGACGGGGGGTTGACGGTTCCGCACCCCAAAAAATGGGGAGAGAGAGAGAGAGAAACGGAGAGGAGAGAGAGAGAGAGAGGGGGAGAGAGAGAGAAAGAGAGGGGAAAAAGGGGAGAGAGAAACGGGGAGGAGAGGAGAAGAGAGAGAGAGAGCATATGCCCCCAAAGCCGGGTTTACGGATTTTGCACCCAAAAATAAGAAAAGAGAGAGAGAGAGAGAGAGGAGAGAGAAGAGGAGAGAGAAGGGAGAGGGGAGAAGGGGAAAAAGGAGAGAACGAAAAAATGGGGGCGGGGGAAAAAGGGGGGAAGGAAGAGGAGACACGGGAGAGAAAAGGGGAGGGGGGAGAGAGGGGAAAATTGGCCCCAATGACGGGTTGGTGGATTCCTTTACCAAAAGAGAGAGAGAGACGGGGGGGAAGGGGGAAGGGGGAGAAGGAGGGGAGGGGAAAAAAGGGGGAGGGGGAGATGGGGAGAAGAAGAGAGGGGGAGAGGAGGAAGAGAAAAGGGGGTAAAGAGGAGGAAGAAGAAGAGAGAGGGGGAGAGAGAGAAGGGATGGGGAGGGGGGAAAAAAAAGACAAAAAGGGGGGGGGCCCGTTTAGTTAATTAGCACAAAACACACACACAAACACACACACACACACAGGCCCCCTTTCAAAACTAACAAAAAAGCCAGCAAAACAACAGACACCCAAAATAGTTCCCCTTTTTTAAAAGAGGTGAAAATTCCATGCTATCATAAGGTTTTCCTAGTTAAAATGATGCCTGTGTTTACCTGATACTTTGGGTTTAACCCAGATAAAATACAGCTGTCATTAAAACCCCCTTTACGCCCAGATTCTATAGTAGTAGTAGCGTAGTAAATAGTAGTAGTAGTAGTAGTAGTAGTAGTAGTATTAGTAGTAGTAGTAGCAGTAGTAGTAGTAGTAGTAAACCCCCTTTACGCCCCCGATTTTTTCCTTGGTATAATAAAATGGTCTGTTGTCAGCCCAAAAAAAATAAAGGAAAAAAAAACACGAAAAATACCACAGTAGTTAAATGGACAAGGAAATTTAAAAAAGGGCATGCTAAAAAAATTTCTTATACTCACTGTAAACGTTAATGGTACACAAATTACAAAGGAAAATTTCGTTTTGGGGCCCCAAGGGGTTTAAAAAGAGGGCCGGGGGGTTTCCGGGTACTAGGGTTAATATGATCAAATACGCTGACATTAAGGAAAAAAAGTGGAGATTTCCCCCCTCCTGGGAAAAAGTGCCTGTGTTTACCTGATTTCTAGGGTTAACTTGATAAAAATACAGCTGCATTAAGAAGAAAATGTTTGTATTCCCCTTTCCGGGGAAAAAGATGCCCGGTTTTCCTGATACTAGGGTTTAAATAGATCAAAAAAGCGGGCATTAAGAAAAGTGTAGATTCCCTTTCCTGGTTAAAAAAATGCCGTGTTTTCCTTTAAAAACTAAGGGTTTAACATGATAAAAAAAGGGGACATTAAGAAGAAGTGTGTATTCCCCTTTTCTGGTTTAAAAAGATGCCCGTGTTTTCCTGATACTGGGGTTAACTTTTGATAAATACAAAAGGGCATTTAAAAAGAAGTGTAGTAAATTTCCCCTTTTCCCCGGTTTAAAAAGATGCCGGGGGTTTACCTGTTTTCTAGGGTTAACTATGATAAAATAAACGACATTAAGAAGGGAAAGGGGATTCCCTTTTCCTGGTTTTTTTTTTAAAAGAGCCTGTTTACCTTTATACTAGGGTTTCTATACCTAAATTTTTTAAACAACAAGACATTAAAAGAAGTTAGTTTTCCCTTTCAACCGTTTAAAAAAAATGCCTGTGTTTACCCCGATATGGGGTTAAAAATATGATATAATAAACTGCATTAAGAAGAAGGTAGTATTCCCCCTTTTCCGGCATCAAAATTTTCAGGCAGAAGCAGCCCAAAGGGGGGCAGCATTTTTCACCTCGTTACAAAAAATACTATACTTCTTACACTGCAGCAGGAAGGAGAAAGATCACAAAGGAATTGCAAACAGTTACCTTACCGTAGATAACAGTGAAGTCGCCAGGCGCCATATATTACGAATTATAGCATCACTACTGATTTTTATGTGCCACTGAAGATGTTACACAGTAGTTTATATCATGACTGTATAATCTACCCTGTTTCAGCGTTGTTTTATGCTTTGTATCTGCAAGTATACCTGTTGCGCATTTTGCTTCTCACGTTTTTCTTGGCGCGATGACACAGTAAACAGTAAGTAGCCTTTCGGGCGGCAGGACACAGACTTGCCAGATCTTTCAAACTTGAATAGAATTTATTTTCACGTTGGCAGAGGAATTTTTATATATCCAAGCATCTTCCGCAGCTGATATATATAGAGACTTGTTTTACTTGACCTCTAATTTCCCTGAATTCCCCAGAGTGGCGACTCAACTGTTGGGTTAAAATACTAGCTGGCGACTTTACTGTAGTAGGTATAGTGAGGTCGCCACTCGGTTTTATTTGTGTCATTTGTTCATTTATAGCCCTAATATGAAACAGATGAAGACACAAAATGACACAGACTCTCCAGATAGCCCCTTCTAACTGTCCTGAAATCATGGATGTACAAATGTAACTATTAACGCCACCACACGTCTGTACATAACAAAGAAACGTAGAACTGGCGCCTTCACTGTTATCTACGGTAGATGGCTTCTAGGACTTGGCAGCCATATCATTGCCATTGTCCTCTTTCAACTCTGCGTACTCTATCGGGTGGTTGATACGCAGGTGTTTAATTAAATTGGAAGTCGTACTTCCACAGGCCTTGAGCGTGTGTCTTTACACGTCAAACATACAACCCTATTGGATGTAGTGCACTCCATATAGTTCCATATTGGAGCAAGTCTGCCTGGTTTGGCTGCCATGGTACAATATATATGAGCTACTCAAAGTTGTAATTGAGTTATTGGACACAATTATACGCGGCTAGAGACTGTGAGTGCGCGTCACACCTTTGACACGGTGCCCTTGAAAAACGTTGCTGTTTTGAATCCAAATTTGTCCACAAATGAATAGAGGAAGGATTGCAGTTTAAGACCGAATTGAAAATATATGTGTATATATCCAAAGTATATTTGCATAGGGCTATGGAGCAAATTGTCACGGGTTTTGGCAGCCGAGTCTGTACTGACGTCAAGCCCAGGGTGGCTTGTATATATAACCAGTGTTCTGACGTCACGGCAAGGGAACCAATCACATTTGGAAGCAAGCAGTACAGGGAGGTCCCGTTATACCAGCATTCGGTATACGAGAATCCGATGATACGAGATGTGTAAATTAGGGTCTATTTTCAATATACCAGATCGAAAATCCAATGCTACGACATTCAAACTGGGGTGCGTAAAATTATCAAGTTCAAAATGCGCGCCCTACCACTCCCAGGCTGGACAAAGGGGGTTTTTGGTTGACCCCAGTGAGGTCACCCCTAGCAAGCCGTGACCTGAACGGTAATTAAGCATATGTGCAAATGGCCTGACATTATGTTCGTATCTTCGGGACCTCCCTGTAAGTGCTCTTTACGGAAAATATCGATTCTAACCTGCATTCATTCTCCTGAGTAATCGTCTAGCACGGTCCTCGAGTACCAGGCTTGGTAATCCAGTACCCTGAAGGATTCGTGGTAATCGAGTCTGGTAATTGAATCCCGCCCAACCCTAGTGGGAACCCTTTGCAGTAAATCTTTTCCCACACTCTAAACATTCATAATTCCTAACACCACTGTGTGTCAGGGTGTGTGTGGTGAGGTCACCCTTTGCAGTAAATCTTTTCCCACACTCTAAACATTCATAATTCTTAACACCACTGTGTGTCAGGGTGTGTGTGGTGAGGTCACCCTTTGCAGTAAATCTTTTCCCACACTCTAAACATTCATAATTCCTAACACCACTGTGTGTCAGGGTGTGTGTGGTGAGGTCACCCTTTGCAGTAAATCTTTTCCCACACTCTAAACATTCATAATTCTTAACACCACTGTGTGTCAGGGTGTGTGTGGTGAGGTCACCCTTTGCAGTAAATCTTTTCCCACACTCTAAACATTCATAATTCTTAACACCACTGTGTGTCAGGGGTGTGTGTGGTGAGGTCACCCTTTGCAGTAAATCTTTTCCCACACTCTAAACATTCATAATTCTTAACACCACTGTGTGTCAGGGTGTGTGTGGTGAGGTCACCCTTTGCAGTAAATCTTTTCCCACACTCTAAACATTCATAATTCCTAACACCACTGTGTGTCAGGGTGTGTGTGGTGAGGTCACCCTTTGCAGTAAATCTTTTCCCACACTCTAAACATTCATAATTCCTAACACCACTATGTGTCAGGGTGTGTGTGGTGAGGTCACCCTTTGCAGTAAATCTTTTCCCACACTCTAAACATTCATAATTCTTAACACCACTGTGTGTCAGGGTGTGTGTGGTGAGGTCACCCTTTGCAGTAAATCTTTTCCCACACTCTAAACATTCATAATTCCTAACACCACTGTGTGTCAGGGTGTGTGTGGTGGGGTCACCCTTTGCAGTAAATCTTTTCCCACACTCTAAACATTCATAATTCCTAACACCACTGTGTGTCAGGGTGTGTGTGGTGAGGTCACCCTTTGCAGTAAATCTTTTCCCACACTCTAAACATTCATAATTCCTAACACCACTGTGTGTCAGGGTGTGTGTGGTGAGGTCACCCTTTGCAGTAAATCTTTTCCCACACTCTAAACATTCATAATTCTTAACACCACTGTGTGTCAGGGTGTGTGTGGTGAGGTCACCCTTTGCAGTAAATCTTTTCCCACACTCTAAACATTCATAATTCTTAACACCACTGTGTGTCAGGGTGTGTGTGGTGAGGTCACCCTTTGCAGTAAATCTTTTCCCACACTCTAAACATTCATAATTCTTAAACACCACTGTGTGTCAGGGTGTGTGTGGTGAGGTCACCCTTTGCAGTAAATCTTTTCCCACACTCTAAACATTCATAATTCCTAACACCACTGTGTGTCAGGGTGTGGTGTGGTGAGGTCACCCTTTGCAGTAAATCTTTTCCCACACTCTAAACATTCATAATTCCTAACACACTGTGTGTCAGGGTGTGTGTGGTGAGGTCACCCTTTGCAGTAAATCTTTTCCCACACTCTAAACATTCATAATTCTTAACACCACTGTGTGTCAGGGTGTGTGTGGTGAGGTCACCCTTTGCAGTAAATCTTTTCCCACACTCTAAACATTCATAATTCCTAACACCACTGTGTGTCAGGGTGTGTGTGGTGAGGTCACCCTTTGCAGTAAATCTTTTCCCACACTCTAAACATTCATAATTCCTAACACCACTGTGTGTTCAGGGTGTGTGTGGTGAGGTCACCCTTTGCAGTAAATCTTTTCCCACACTCTAAACATTCATAATTCCTAACCCCACTGTGTGTCAGGGTGTGTGTGGTGAGGTCACCCTTTGCAGTAAATCTTTTCCCACACTCTAAACATTCATAATTCCTAACACCACTGTGTGTCAGGGTGTGTGTGGGTGAGGTCCCCTTTGCAGTAAATCTTTTCCCACACTCTAAACATTCCTAATTCTAACACCACTGTGTGTCAGGGTGTGTTTGGTGAGGTCACCCTTTGCAGTAAATCTTTTCCCACACTCTAAACTTTCATAATTCCTAACACCACTGTGTGTCAGGGTGTGTGTGGTGAGGTCACCCTTTTGCAGTAAATCTTTTCCACACTCTAAACATTCATAATTCCTAACACCACTGTGTGTCAGGGTGTGTGTGGTGAGGTCACCCTTTGCAGTAAATCTTTTCCCACACTCTAAACATTCCTAATTCTTAACACCACTGTGTGTCAGGGTGTGTTTGGTGAGGTCACCCTTTGCAGTAAATCTTTTCCCACACTCTAAACATTCATAATTCCTAACACCACTGTGTGTCAGGGTGTGTGTGGTGAGGTCACCCTTTGCAGTAAATCTTTTCCCACACTCTAAACATTCCTAATTCTTAACACCACTGTGTGTCAGGGTGTGTTTGGTGAGGTCACCCTTTGCAGTAAATCTTTTCCCACACTCTAAACATTCATAATTCCTAACACCACTGTGTGTCAGGGTGTGTGTGGTGAGGTCACCCTTTGCAGTAAATCTTTTCCCACACTCTAAACATTCATAATTCTTAACACCACTGTGTGTCAGGGTGTGTGTGGTGAGGTCACCCTTTGCAGTAAATCTTTTCCCACACTCTAAACATTCATAATTCTTAACACCACTGTGTGTCAGGGTGTGTGTGGTGGGGTCACCCTTTGCAGTAAATCTTTTCCCACACTCTAAACATTCATAATTCTTAACACCACTGTGTGTCAGGGTGTGTGTGGTGAGGTCACCCTTTGCAGTAAATCTTTTCCCACACTCTAAACATTCATAATTCTTAACACCACTGTGTGTCAGGGTGTGTGTGGTGAGGTCACCCTTTGCAGTAAATCTTTTCCCACACTCTAAACATTCATAATTCCTAACACCACTGTGTGTCAGGGTGTGTGTGGTGAGGTCACCCTTTGCAGTAAATCTTTTCCCACACTCTAAACATTCATAATTCCTAACACCACTATGTGTCAGGGTGTGTGTGGTGAGGTCACCCTTTGCAGTAAATCTTTTCCCACACTCTAAACATTCATAATTCTTAACACCACTGTGCGTCAAGGAATGTCTCTCAAGCAGACTCTTGTGTTTGAATGTTTTGTCACACTGCTGGCACTTCAGCTCACCTTCTGCCTTGTGGCCTGAGCTGCCTGCCTCCAGGTGATTCTTGCCATCACACCTGTGCCTCCCCACCCCTGGGGCAGACTGATCCTGCTGCTCCCGGCCCCACAGCCTCCACCGCAGCAAGACTCCAGCACCACACGCGACGGCCGGTCCTGCGGGAACCCTCGGGGATGCCGGAGCGAGTCGGGTCAGTGCCGGGCGGAGCAGCCGCCTTGGACTGTGACCTCAGCACCTGCAACAGTGGTGACAGTCAGCACACAGAGAGCCAATTCCTTCCCTGTTATTTGAAACCATGACTCATTTTTCCCGGCCAAGTTTTAGTGTTTTTTCGGATGGAGAAAAACAATCTCCATTACATGAAGCAGCTATTGTAGGCCAGGAAAACATTGCATACATTTCTGGTGTTTGCCCAGACTCTCCCACTTCCCCCAGACAAGCTTGGTGACCTGTGGGACTGCGGGGTTTTCGGGTGGGGAACAAATGATGTGTGGGAAACACGTCATGTAGGAGTGGTGTAGGGGGTCAAATTCCCTAGATCTAGTCATTTCCTTGTATCTAGAGAAATTTGCCTTAACAAAAAGAACCAATCTTAGCCAAATTTAACCTAACCTAGCGTGGGGCTTGACCCGCCGATAACCTACCCTAACCTAAACAAATCTAGCCTAACCTCCTAGCGGGGGATTGGGGGGGTTCTCGACACTTGGGTCATAATTCTGTGAGGATCGTCAGCTTCACAAATCTCTGGACTCAGAAGAAATCTAATTAATTTTCCCTAGATCTAGAGAATGTTTCCACCTCTAACTCACAAACAATGTGGTTGCGACGCATATTTTGTACCCCAGCCAAATATCCCGCATTCCCCCAGGTCCCCAAGCTTGTTTTGGGGGAGAGGGGAATTTTGGGCAAACACTAGAATAATACCAAAATTAGTCGGTGTCTGAAAACGACCGCGAAGTTCTCGTCCAGGCACACATAAGAACATAAGAAAATAAGGAAGCTACACGAGGCTGTGAGACCTACACGTGGTAGTTCCTGTCACCTAACACTACCTACATCCACCTTTCATCCCCATCCATGAACCTATCCAGCTCCCCTTTAAAGCTCCCTAATGACTCCGCACTAACTACCTGTCTACTGAGACCATGCCAGTCGTTCACCACCCTATTTGTGAACCAGTTTTTCCCTATTTCCTTTCTAAATCTGCACTTTTCCAGCTTGAATCCGTTACTTCTTGTTCTACCCTGGTTAAAAGCTGTAAGAACTTTTCCTAGCTCTCCTTTATTAAATCCCTTGATCCACTTAAAAACTTCTATCAGATCGCCCCTTACTCTGCGTCTCTCGAGTGAGTGTAATTTTAATAACTTCAATCTCCTCTCATAACTAAAGTTACGCATCCCTTGTATCATTTTGGTCATCCTTCTCTGCACTGTTTCTAACAAAAACGTCAGGGAAGAACAGACGTGACAGTAGGGCGGGCTGAGGTACTCTTCGATCCTTGCCATGGTCTCAGCTGGAGGCACAACCATCAGAACCCTCAAGTGAACCTCCAGAGCCTACCATCCCAGCCCTGGGTAACCACTGTCTACAGGCGCTATAGGCACAGATGTAAAAAAAAAAAAAGGCGGGGGTCAGGAGTAGAGGGGTCAGTAGGGTCCAGGGTATCGGACGTAGTAGGTGAAGGACAGCCAGTAGGGTCAGGGGGGTCAGGGGTCAGGGATTGTTGAGACATAAGGGAGTCGAGCGTATACCCAGGAGGGAGGGGTCAGGTAAGATGGGGGGGAGGACATAGGGTGATCAGAGGGAAGAGTGAGAGAGAGAGAGAGAGAGAGAGAGAGAGAGATAACGAGAGACATAACGAGAGAGAGAGATAACGAGAGAGAGAGAGATAACGAGAGAGGCAGAAGGTGGGGATAATGGGGCGGTTGGTGAAGAAGGCAGAGGGGTCATGTCTCGAGCGACGTACTCTTCGATCATAGCCATGGTCTCGGCTGGAGAGTCAGGACGGGACACCTGGGAGGCACAGGGTTTCTTAGCAGCAGGAGATGTAGACAGTGGGGTGTGAGGAGCTGGGGAGGAGAGAGAGGTAGTGGGAGGTCCAGGGGGGGAGGAAGGGGGAGGACGTTTAGGTAGTCTGACAAGAGGAGGCCGAGGCGTGCGTTGAGGAAGGGGTAGAGGTCGGAGTATCAGGGTTGAGGATGGCAAAGGGGTTATTTAACGAGAGGAAGGGGGCAGCAGGGTGAGCAAAGGAAGGACGAGGAGTGGGAGGAGGAGGAACAGGGACAGAGAGGGCAGGAGAGGTTGGAGTAGGGGGATTCGGAAGAGTGGGATTGGAAATAAGCCGGGAGACGGGGGAGGCGAAAAGTCTAGGCGGCGAGCTTCTTGGCAGGCTTCTCTCAGAGTTAAGCCCTTCTCAAATCTGATGAATGTCACTTCTGATTCGAAGTGGTAGATAGGACAACCTCTGTAGAAAACGTTGTGGCAACCACCACAGTTAGCACACGTGGGCGACGTAGCAGGACACGAGGAACCAGCATGGCCAGGTTGAGCACAAACAGCGCAGTGGGCAGAGGATCGGCAGTGCTTGGCAGGGTGGCCAAAACGCCAGCATGTCTGGCATTGGCGAGGATTAGGACGGCAAGGTTTAACTGGCAAGTGTTCCCCGCCAACATAAATGCTATCAGGGAGCGTTTGCCTTTTGAAGGTGACTTTGGCAATGCTGGTAGGGTACTTTCGGCAGCCCCGGGGTGGGATGGTGTACCAGTAAACTGCGGTGGCATCATCATCCTCTTCCAAAAGGTCGAGGAGAGGTTTTGCGCAGTTGGACCATTCTTTGTCATGGACTGGGCAAGCATGCGGGTGTATGGGAACAGTTCCGGGACAGGTGTTAGGAGTAATGTCGGGCGTGATGTAGCATGGGTGGCCGTCCAGGTCTTTAAGATGGAGCAGTGCATGAGCTTGGGCTTCAGTGTCAACTATCACCAGGCGGGACCGATCGGCGCGAGTACGCAATGTAACCTTGCCAACTTGTCATTGGAGGCATTTCTGGAAACTGGGGGTGCAAGCAGAGTGAGGGGCATCGCTGGGGACCATGAAGAAACGATCCCATTTGGCAGGACTCAAAAAAAGTGCTAAGAGAAGGGTGAGGGTGAGAAGTTGTGGGCGTGGGCGTGAGGAAGAGGCGCCGTGCGGACTTTAGTTCTCCCAGCGAGAGGAGGGATGTAGGATGTAAGGGTAGCGATGCAGGAGGAAGAAGAGGATAAAGTTGTGGCTGGAGTGTGGTGGTCTGGTGGTGAGGATGGGTTCTGGCTCTGGCTAGGGGGCTCGGGACCACTAGGTGACTCTGAGGGTTGAGTTTGGGGTACAGGTATAGCAGTATAAAGGGACTTAGTCAAAAGAGGAGCAGGGGTCGGTAAACCAGGGGGATCATCAGGGTCATTTGGTAGAGGCCCTGAAGCCTCTATAAGGGTTGGATTATCATCATTGGCCATGGGGAGCCTGGCGTTAAGTGGGGGAAATAAACAGTCATCCCCTCAAGACCCCCATGAAGGGAAAGAGCTAAATTATAAGGGTATACCGTGCCCGTGGCCCCCTGAGGCCGTTCATGACTGTCCCGAAGCCAGCCTCCTATCCCATCAGCACGGCTCTCACACCTTAGGAGGAAAGGGGGATAGGAGGAGGCACAAGAGGAGAGATAGAGGGAAGGAGGGGAAAAAGGAGGAAGACAGGAAAGGCCAGGCAAAATGAGTCAGACCGAGGACAGGGGCCCGAGAGCCAAGGGAGTAACCAGGAGGTCGTCCCCCGAGCGTCAGGCCCCAATCCCCGGGCCCGAAGCCCATCAATACAATACAAGCCCTCGAATCAGTTCAAAGGTCTTACACCAGACAAGTGGAGGGAATGACAAACCTCAATTATTGGGAAAGATTACAAAAGTTGGGCCTTGACTCACAACAGAGGCGGAGGGAGAGATACCCGATATTATATACCTGGCAGATCCTGGAGCCTTGTGCCCAACCCTACTGCCATCAGTGACCTGTCAGCCCAGCATATCAACCCAAGAACTGGTCGCAAGGCAAGGAGAACACTACCATCAGACGCACCAGCCAGGATCAAGACCCTCCTAGCAACCCGTCGGCCTCATATTGGGCCAAAACTATTTAACAACCTGCCAGGAAAATTAAGGAACCTCACGGAATGCTCAGGGGAAAAATTCAAACATCATTTGGACCACCACCAACAAACAATCCGGGATGAACCTCCCGTGCCTGGCTATACGTCTGTGTGCAGGGCAGACACTGACTCACTATCGCACCAGGGGAACCTGCAACACAGGGACGCTGGGTTCCCATGCAGCGGTGGACCACCACCACTGTGAGGGAGTCGACCCTCTACCGTGGTTGAAACAAGTGATATAAACTTGCTCCCATACACAGCACACACCCCTCTCTCTCTCTCTCTATCTATATATCTCTCTCACACACACACACACACACTCCCTCACACACACACTCTCACTCACTCACACTCTCACCCTGCAGAAAGGACTGAAGAAGGCCAGGTAAATAACGCGCTGTGCCACTGACTCACTCCTCACTTCCTCTTCTTCTTCTTGTGACTCGCCGCTTTGTTGACATCCTGAAAACAGTTGCCAGATTAACCACATATAATTATTACAAACCTTATATTCTCCTGTCACACACACACACACACACACACACACACACACACACACATATATACCTTTTTACTATATACTCAATGCATTTTTTCCCTCATTTGTCCCTTGGTTTCTCTAAATATAGCCAATTATCCCTGAAGTAAATTTCTCTGAGTCTGGAAACACTGGTCTGACACAGCCGCCCACTCTCCTCTGCTTTATGTTACCGTAGATAACACTATAGTCGCCAGTCACTCGCCACTGCACTAATGTCGCCAGGCACAATATATTATTCATTTCACCACTAAAGCATCTCTACCGTAGATAACACTATAGTCGCCAGTCACTCGCCACTGCACGAATGTCGCCAGGCACAATATATTACGCATTTTACCACTAAAGCATCACTACCGTAGATAACACTATAATATAAACTACTGTGCATGTCTCTTCAGTGGCACATACAAGGCTGTAGTGATGCTAAAATTCGTAACATATTGTGTCTGGCGACATTAGTGCAGTGGCGAGTGACTGGCGACTATAGTGTTATCTACGGTACATCATTCAAATTAATCTATAATGCATTGTGAATCTCTGTATAGGACCAATAGTATTATAATAAACTTTTAAGTCTGACTGATTATCTGATTGAAGGGAAAATGTGCTGACGATGATGATGATGACGCCGAGATTTAAGCTTCTAAAAACGCTAATGTCTTGTGTTTCCTTAGATAGATAGCCTTAGCAGACGTCAATTTACATGTAACTAAGTTTCTAGTATCTGCCTATAATATTGTCATAGCGCTAGGCATAGTTTGGGTTATTCTTATATATAAATGTTAAGGGCGGTTTGAGATCCTATACTTCAGATGTAAACACTAGCTAGCTATGTCGTGGACCCAAAAATAGGCTTTTCATACTTCAAAGCCGTCATTCTTGAGTCTCATAATGGCATTTCTTTAAGGCGTATTTTGTAGTGTCCTTCTGGAGTAAAATTATACTTCTTTAAGCTCCGCCCCTGCTTGCCATCACAAAATACGCTTGTAGCGCTGCCAAAGCTCTTTCTTGATGTTGCCGAGAGTAAAAGTGTCGTACACTTCATTACCTCTTACAGAGGCTCAAGGAATATCGTTAAGGTTGACATTATTGAAGGCACAGCAAAGAGTAGTAGCGTGATTGTCTGTATTACACATCGATATCTAATTGTTTTGAGCTCTTAGAATGGCCTAGCATTGTTTTCTAACTCTATAGATGGACTTTATATTAAACTGAAATGTTTAGGGCGCTATGAAACTGTTATTTGAATATCTATTTGCTACACAGCCATTTCACGATGTGCGTCGAGGATGTTTAATGCTATCATGGACCTGTACGTATGTAGGCTACGTGTACCTACATCTACGTTTCACCAATTATTCTTTGCCTAAACCTAGATGAATGCTGGTTGTGATTCATCCTCCAGTGCATGTCCCCCGTTTAACATCCATGGGCGGGTGTGTGGTGGGCGGGTGTGTGATGGACGTGTGGTGGGTGGGTGTGTGGTGGGCGGATGTATGATGGGCGTGTGGTGGGTGGGTGTGTGGTGGGCGGATGGGTGATGGGCGTGTGGTGGGTGGGTGTGTGGTGGGCGGATGTGTGATGGGCGTGTGGTGGGTGGGTGTGTGGTGGGTGGGTGTGTGGTGGGCGGATGGGTGATGGGCGTGTGGTGGGTGGGTGTGTGGTGGGCGGATGGGTGATGGGCGTGTGGTGGGTGGGTGTGTGATGGGTGTGTGGTGGGCGGGTGGTGGTGGGCGGGTGGGTGCCTGGGTGGTGGTGGGGTGTGTGGTGGCCCGTGGGTAGAGAGAGACCTCCTTACCGTGTTGGCGCTGAATCAGACTGATGAAATGTTCGTATTCGTGCCCTGCGATAGGTTCTCTAAAAGGCTTTCTTTTTGTGTGAATATATATAACATAAGTATATCACTCATGAATATAGTTAATACTATGCATATCCCC
>JACEEZ010013136.1:0-11274 GCA_016584305.1 Chionoecetes opilio | reverse complement strand
GGTATATATATTACGGTCATATAGACTGGTTTTATTATATATATGATATATTGTAGTCTTCGTAAATGTTTGTTCTAAATATTTCAATAAAACAGTAAAACACACTAAAGAAATGCTATTACGAGACTGAAGAAATATGCATGAACTTAATATTCACTTCAACTCTTCGCCATATAAAACTTTGCGAGTCAACTTTTATCATGAAAGGTATCAATTGAAGCGCAATTTTATTAGCTTTCTATTGATATATTTCATTTTCGGATAAAATAATTAAAACCATGCATAAATTAGCGTTATATAAATAAATAAAATCATCAATCGGGTAATTGTCCAGATTGATGATGTTATTTATTTATTTATATATTTCTTTTTCTGATAAATGAATTAGCACCATGAATAAATTAGCGTTAACTAAATAAATAACCTCTTCAATCGGGAAAATTACCCGATTGATGATTTCATTTATTTATTTAATGCTAATTTATGCATGGTTTTAATTATTTATCAGAAAACGAAATTCATCAATGGAAAGCTAATATGATTGCGCTTCTATTGATAACCTTCATGATAAAAGTTGACTCGCAAAGTTTTAAGTGGCGAAGAGTTGAAGTGAATCAGAGTCTCGTAATGGCCTTTCTTTAGCGTGTTTTACTGTTTTTTATTTGATAATATTATAGAGCAAACATTTACGAAGATTACAGTATATCATATATACTGATAAACCAGTCTATATGATAGTCCATAGACCACTATATCTCTTTGTCGGGCGGGCTATGCAGCCTGGCAATTTCAAAACATTGTCGCGTGAACAGTCCAGAGATATAGTGGTCTATGGTACAGTATATATATATATAATATATATATATATATATATATATATATATATATATATATATATATATATACATATATATATATATATATATATATATATATATATATATATATATATATATATATATATATATAATATATATATATATATATATATTAGGGTGTCCCAAGAAACCGACGTGTATCGGACACACTCCAGCACATGTTGCCCTTGTTCCCTGTCGTGACAAGTTCAATCAGGAAAACTTTCAGCTTCCTCTCTCGTCTTTTACTGGTCGCGCATTTCGTTTAGTTTTCTGCTCGGCGTCAGAGAGTGAGGTAGTTGTCGCGTGTGTCGTTGTCGCGTGTGGTGTCCTTTGTGTCGGTTTGTTTCTCACTACATCTCTATTACAACTATCTTAGTGTGTGAACTTAGTCTGTTTTAAGTGTGTGCCTGCCGTATCCCTTGTATTTCCATCACTATAAATAATGTAGCTAATGCCTATGTATGTATTTATTGATGAAAAAAAAAAAAAACTATTCTGGTCACTTTTGTGTTCCCAGGTCTAACGTGATGGCGTGTGAAAGACGATCTACGGACGTGGTATGGCTACTGGAGAAGTCCCCAACATCGTCATTCCCGGGGAATCGTCTTCCGTCGAGAGGCGAGGTTTCCAGGTGTTTTTTTTCCCACCACAAGATCCAAAGGGGTTCTTTTTTGCTGCAGCAGCTTCTACCGCTGAGAAGGTTTTGGGAAAGTGTGGCGACGTGCGAACATTCCGACGTCGATGTGTCGGGGGGGGGAAGAAAAGATCCTAACTGTACAGGAGTAGGGGCCCCTTGGGGGATCCGTCCGGAAGACAGAGAAAAAGAAATAAAGAGATCTCTTCCGAGACAGCCTCGAAGACATGTTCACATCGCGCATTCCAAGGCAAGGGAGCGAAGATCCCCGGGAAGAAAAGGGCTTTCTGGAGGCTAAAGGGGGAGGACCGGGCGAGCTGCTCAAGGGCTGGCGTGGACGGAAGCTGGCGAGCGACTGGAAAAGGCGTAAAAACAAAGATGGAGGAGATAAGAAGAAGGCGCGGCTGCTTCGTCCCCCTCTGGATCGTACGTGCCTTGGACTTTGAGTCTTCTCTACATCCTCTCGTTCAAAGGAAACCGAGGACGAGACTTTAAAACTCCGACGCGCTAAAATGTCCACGCCCTCGACCTCCTAAGGGGAATAACTCACCAGGGGCTGACCCTTGCTTGGGAGCGCGACAATCTGTCCATCCGTGCTCGACTCCTCCTACGCCGCTGCGCAATGAGCCCGGGCCCCGAATCTAACAAACACGTGCCCGTTCGTCGATCCACCCGGGGAGAGTCAAAAATGCGAAAAGATTGCCTGTCTCTCTCCTTCAAACCTGAAATCCCTTTGGGCCCCGCATTGGGGGGCAATTTTACCCAATGGTCTCTGACGGAAAGGGCTTGGAGGAGAGGGTGGACTCTTGTGTCCGGGGGGGATACGGGGGGAACTTCTGGGGTTCCCGTGTTGCAGACGGGACAGACAACTGTTGCGGAAACCGCTTTAAACTGGTCGGGGGAAAACAGTTGGAGGGTAAAATCTTGGAAATGGCATTCAACACGACAGCGGCCAAAACCCGGGGATGGTTCAAGGAGCGGGGATCCGGGGTTGAAACCTAAAAAAAGAAAATTTTAATTTAAATTTAAAATTCATGAATTTAATTAATTTTAAAATGGAATTTTTTAAATTTCCCTGAATTAAAAAAATTTTTTACAAGGGGGGTGGAAATTTGTGTGTGATGTGTATTACTTTGGGCAAGGGGTTTTCTTGTTCTCTCGGAAAATTAGGACGACGGCCGTTTGGAAATGAGGAGGGTCGTTTGTTGAGTATCATGGTGTTGCAGCCGCCGCTTGGGAAACATCATGCAACGCAAGTTTTAAAAAAGAAGACATTAAGAGTAGGAGAAAATAAATAAAATGAAAATGGGAGAGAAGAAATAAATGAGGAAGAAGAGGAGAAAGGGAAAAAATTATGGTTTAGAGGAAAAAGGCAAACGGGAAAGGTTGCTTTATGTAAACAGAGGAGGAAGAGAAAACCAGATGTAGGGACTCAGGAACCCAGATGTTAAGGGGATCGGCCGTTTTCTTGGGAGTTTTTTCATTTATTGAGCTACGGTTTTTGATATTTTAACCATGGTTAGAGACACCATGTACAACATTGTAGACCAAGGAACAATTTGTGGCTTTTATATTTTTCACATTATACTTTTTTTTTTTTTTTTTTTTTTGGTGTTTTTAAAATGCTATCTACTCCTATGAAAATTAACCTACACCAATGAAATAATATGGTACAGAACTTTGTTCAAACATCAAAGTTACGGTGGATAACTGAGAAAAAATGTAGGGTTTTGCAGGATATAAATTTTCAATTTTCAATCCCATTTTTACCACTCAAACACACACAAAACAATCTGACAATTTTCTCTGTCAGATATGAAAAAAGAAAATCGTAATTTAGGGTATCATGTTTGGGCATATTGTGTACTTTTTTTCATTGAAATTGGCCCAAACTAAGAAGGAATATAATTTTGAATGTAAAAACTCATTTTTTTGAGATACGGGTCTTATAAGTTTTTGAATACCTGTGAACAAGCAACAGTAAATGATATAAGGGGCATTACTTTTTTTTTAAATGAGCTTAATACAAAATAAACAAGATTTATTTACATTCAATCATAAATGTTCATGTTCTGGTATACAATCTTAAATTTTTCAGGCTCCTGGTCCCCTCCTGCCTCAGCATGAGGCAGGTATTTTTATCTCACTAAGAGAGGAAATATCAGAGTTCCCCAAAGCTACTCATTGTTTGCCAAGTTTTTGCTTAAAAACCTCCATGGGCATCCCGAAATTATAGGTGTGTGAGTTTTTGTTGTTGTTTTTTTTTTTTCTTTTTTCTTCTATTTATACATACGACAGATGCCATGTGTCCCCTTTACCGAGTAATTATTTATTTCAAAAATAGTTTTAAAAAGGTGGGCAAAATTGCATGAAAAATAGGGGGTGGGGGGGTTTCCATAAACACACCCTATAATAAAACTAAGGTGAATTTTGATAAAAAACTTCGTATTTAGATACTCAAAGGGTGTACGAAGCTGAGGAAAAATAATAGAAATTTTGTGAAATTCTCCGATTTTCGTCATTTTCTGACCGGCCGATCCCCTTAAGGAAAAGAAAGACGGCTAATGACCTAAGGAAAAGTGACCAGTCAATGTAAACAGGGGGAACTACATGTGGGTCAAAGAAAGGAAACAGATGTAGTATTTAGGCCTACGCCATGTACGAAGAAGGAAACTTGTGTGGGCGTATCTTAAGTAGCTCTCGGCAAATGTAAGATAGGGAAAAGGTAAACACACCTTAAATGGGCAGGACTAGAAATAAGAGAGCCAATTGTGAATGTTACAATATTGTGTAGGGCATAGGGAGGAGTAGTTTATAAATGGTAAGCCTATGGAAACTGTAAAGGTAAACTGTAAAGGTGTGTCTAGAAATAAGAAAGACCAATAGGAAATTATGAAGGCGTGTCTAGTTAGTACAAGGACCAATAATACATAATATAGAGAATAATTTTAGTGAGGACGACTGATAATTGCCAAATACCTTAAAGAAAGATTGCCAGTAGGCGAATTTTGGTGAGGAAACCGCAAGAAGCCGGCTTCTGGCAGCTTGCGTTTTCTGTTAACTCGAGGCACTTTTAAGAAGCCGGCTTCTTACGGCTTGCCCAGCTGGGCCAAGCCGTAAGAAGTCGGAGAGTGAGTCCTGGGCCCCCCTTCTCACGGCTTCATACGTCACGATACGTACGTCGAGATAAACAACACGGGGTGTTGCGCATATCTTACCATGCAAAACCCTGTAGACCCCCCCTTCATCTATCGTATTTCCTAATTTTACGTTTAAAACTGCTCCCCCGATCCGTTACGGCACATTCATAGTTTCCCCATGAAACACTTACAAAAATAATTTATAAAAAACATATAAAAACCATACTCCTGATTTTTTTTTGACGTGGAAAATTTTAAGCTTTTGATCCCTTTTATTACTTGAAAGTTTTCTCAGGGGAACTAGTGACTCGATTTTTCCTTAACATGTATCGGGCAGCAGTTAACCTTTAAAAACCCGTGAAATAAAGCGATAAAATGGGGGTTTAAAGGGATTTCCGCCCTTTTGACAATATTTTGCAAAACAGGGGGACGGCGAGCTTGTAATTTTAATCGTCGAAAAATGAGTTTACAATAACGGACATGTAACCAAGATTCAAAGCAGGATTCCCTTGACCCTTTAAAAGAATATAAAAGGTCCGTGAAACACTATAAGTCGCCATCATTCCCACTGCCAAATTCGCCGGGCAAAATTTTACAAATTTTTAGCATCCCTACGACTTTTATTTTCCACTGAAGACTGTAGTGTATGTACTTTAAAAACTATGTGGGTGGTTTTCATGGCACATAAAAATCAATGAGCAAAAAATTCGTAATATATTGTGCCGGGCGACATCACTGCAGGGGAGTGACTGCGACTATAGTGTTTCTACGGTAGAGCCTGATAGGTATATATTGGGGAAATACTACATTGCGTTTGATTAAGTATGTTTATGAGAGAAGATGTGGTTGGATTTATTTTGAATACTTTTTCGTCTTTGTGCACATTAAACTTTTTTTGGCATTAATCATAAAATCATCGTCTTTGGGGGTTGTTTCTTTTTACAGCTATCAGCTGTGATCGCCGAGCAGCAACCCCCGAAAAGAAGCTGGCAACTGTCCCGTTCTGGCGGGGCACGCAACGAGAGAAAAGCCGGCAAGAAGCCGGCTTCTTAGGTTTCCCTCCCAAATTTTCCCCCTATTAAAATTAACAAGAGGAAACTGTACTCACAGCAGGTTCCCTACGTACAAAGTCCCATTTTGATATTTTTTTGCCGGTCCCGGTATTTTTTTTACGACCAGACTAAAATACAAATTGACATTGAGAATAAAATGTATTTTTTTTATCTTTTTAGAAAAAAAAATTTTTTTTTTATCGTTTTATCGATGCGTCCGGAAAATGTAAAAAAATCGAAAAAAAAGGCCCCCTATAGATTCAAAATTTTTTTTTTACCTCAAATTATTGTTTTTTTTTTATGTGAACCCGTAAAACCCCCGGGCCCCAAACCAACACTGTGGGGCAATGCCAGTACGCAGGGTGCACCGGCTCCAGACCCCCATTACGGAGAGGGAAAAAAGGACATGCTCCCCAAACATTGAAAAGTTTTTTTTTTATTTTTATCTGTACATTTTGTTTAAAGACTAAACTTTTTATATGTGACTTTCTCGTGACAGTCGTGTGCAAAAAGGAAAGTGATAACCTACGTAACATTTTTTATAAGTTCAGTCTGCTCATAGAAGCAGGTTATGAAGTGACACGGTTTATATTACAAATATGTTTATTGTTTTATAAACCCAAAATCACGGGGGGAATCGATGAGCCTATTAGGTTTATTCATGGCACGTAGACCAAAACAAACCCAAAAAACTGCCAGTAATCCGGGGAAAATAACTGGCAAACTTTTTGGCCATACGAGTTGTCGGTTTAATGGACCTTTACTCTCTTGGGGAAGGTTGTTTTGACATCTTAAAGCCTCATATTTTGGGGCGTGTGTTGATTTTTCTATTGACAGTATTTTTGATGATACACAATTTAAAGTGAGGAAAATGTTACCCTTCAAAAAACGACGGGCGCCATGTGTGAGTCTAAGCAAAACACAGAGAAAAACAGCGTCAAGCGGCCGCTCTATTTGTACTACCTACATCCCCCGACTTGCTTTCCCCTACTACCGCAAGAACCAGAAATCCTCCTTAAATGATTAGTGGTATTCACTGTTTTGTGAATATGTAAGTTGTAGTTTATAAGGAAAAGTGGTAACAGGATAATGGCCCGTGACACCTGACAATGATGACTTTTTGGGATCGCATTCCTTATAGGGGCTTAAATGAACCTGCAATACTGTAAAGCTAGACAGATGACAACCCATAGAGGAACAGGTAAAATGTAGGGCTTTCTTTCCCCACTAAGAAAAACATACACCCTTCTCACTACTCACCCCTACCCCTTTACTAACCTACATTTTTTTCTACCTTTCCTCTATGAGTCGCCCTAGCTTCTAGCTGTACATGTCATTGCGGGTTCTTTTAAAGCCCCCTATAAGGATCCCGATCCCAGAATCTCACTTGTCTGGTGCACGGGCCATTTGCTCTGTCTACCCATTTTTTCCTAAAAACACACTTACATTTTCCCAAAAACACAGTAAATGCCTCTACTCACTTGAAGGAGGATTCTGGTCATTTTTGCGGTAGTAGGGAAATGAAAATTTAGTTGGTTAGTAAAATAAAACTAAAATTTTTGCTTTTTTCTGGCCAAAAAAAGCCGATCACTGACAGCGAGATCTGAGTTTGCAGTTACACGTCAAAACCATGACAGCGCGTTCCCGCCGTGTTGTGATATTTTGGGCCCCCAAAAAAGGCCCATATATTTCTTTTTATGGTGCATTTCTCCAAAAAATATGATACAGTGATATGAAACCTATATTGCCCCCAAACTTTATAATCTCCGTGTTTTAGTGTGAGAAAATTGGTCCAAGGGCCACGAGTTTTAATTGTTTCCATCTAAGGGCAAATAATGACAACTTTTCTTATTTTTTAAAAAACACCTACTTTTGGTAGACTATAATGCTATAACGGGCCCTGTTTTTTTTTTTAAGAAATAATAAAAAATGACGCGGGGCCATACCCCTCTCCTTCCCGAAAATATTGGGTTTTTCTAGGGAATTTTTTTCTTAGATCATATGTTGTTTTTGGGGAAAAAATCTTTGCTCGTTTCATTTGGGAATTCTTAGGAGAGGACCGCATTACCTCTTCCGCAACAGCTTGCAAACCCAAACTCCCTGGCCCCAACTTAGGGGCCCCCTACCCAAACTTTGCCTTACCTAAAACCCGGGGAGCTGCTTCCCTTGGAACGTCCCCCTTTTACTTAACCTACCAAACCCCGGGACTGCACCCCCTGGGAACCCCCCTAACTCAAGATAATCATAAGATAAAGGTATAAAATATTTTCAAAAGCAATTATAAAAGTAAAAAAAAGATAAACGTAATAATAATAAAAATAATAAAAATTTAAAATAATAATAAGAAAAAAAATAAAACTTTTTGTAATGATATTTTAGTCTCGTGCAAGATTTAAAAATAGGGAGTTCTCTCAAAGTGTTTTTTTGTATTAATTTTTTGGAACATCTCTCTCCCCCCCCCCCCCCCCCAGTCCCTCTGTTACCCCAATCTGCTGTAGCACCTTTTCGCTCCGGCGTAAATTTGTCTTTAAATTAATTTGATTATCAAAGGTTTCATAAAATTTTTTATAATTCTTCATTAAAAATTATTTAAAAATCATAATGGATACTTTTTTTTTACTTGTTTTCTGTCATGCGGGATTTTTTTTTCGTTTTGAGCGTTGGGATGGTACGTTTTTTTTTTTTTCCCCCCTGGGGCACTGACTCACAGTTCTGGGCGGGATGCTCGAAAAACCCTCGTAAGGGACAACTTACGGTGTATGGCTACAAAAACCTTACAGGGGGGGCTAGGGAGATGCTCGTACCGACCTCACTCCCCTACGGTTTTGGGGGCCTCTGGGTGGGGAAATAGGGATATTCTGGGATTGTGTGGGGGAAAATTTTGCTAACCTCACAGAGCGGCCCCGCATGACGGCTTTTCTAGCCCAAACACATGCTCTCAGCTGTCGGGAGCCCGATAAATAAATTTAAAAAGCTTCAAAAGCCGCTGTTTGCTAAAAACGGCCCCTTTCGGAAACGTCCCGCGGGCGCTTATTTAAATAAAAAACCACAAAAATAAAACAAACCTATCATAAACCCTTTCCTAACCCAAACCAAACCCAACTAACTTCCTAAAACCCAAAAAATTGTTTTCTGGTGTTGAGCTAAGATTTGGTGTTTCCGAAAAAAGGGCCGATTTTAGCTCACTATCACCGAATGTTACGAAAACAAGGGTGCCAATTTAGCCTTTCAGCGTAAAATTCTCCCCTGTTTTAAAGACGTACCCAGGGTTACCCCTTTAGCGCTGATCATAGGTTCGAGTCTCGCGTGCCCCAAAAAAGTATCTATGACCACTGCTGGCCCCCGCCGTACGTTGCCCATCCGTGGCCCTGGCGGTACCTGTTATAGTGGAGAGAAATGCGCGTTCGCTCTTTTTGGAGGGGACCACGGGGGGGGGTAACACCTCATGTGCACACTGACCTTTTGTGCAAGGGTAGTAAAAACTTTATAATATCCTTGCTTTGTTATACGTGCGTGTGTACTAGTACGTCAGACATTTGATACCACAACCCACCCCATCATTATAGCGGCCAAAATTGTATATGACATACGTTTTTATTCAAGAAGTCGACCCATATATATATTTAATATATAGGGTTTTCCCTGTATGAATTTTTACAGTACATGGGTTTTTATGTTAAAAATGAAAAAAAATTTGGGGTCATGAAGCAAAAAACCCCATATTTCAAAAAGGCAAACTGAAAAGGGTCTTATCACAATAAAAAATAAAATATAGTGTACAAATTGTAATTTATTGTTTTTTTTGAGTCAGCCGCTCAAAATTTTACTCTCTTAGGGAGTTTTGGGGGGCCCCGACCCCCTTTGCCTCGCGGGCCCTCAAATGAGAAATGGTTTGAGCATCCCCTTTGGCGCTACGAGGTAAAAGTCCCTTAGGGGGTACTTACGGGGCCCGTAAATCTTTCGAGCTCTCTGCCCTGGGCCAGAAGCCCAAAAAAACTTTAAAAAACCTTTTTTTTTGGGCGTTCGTCCAACGACGGAAACCCCCACCGGAAAATCGTCGTTTTTGTCGTTAAAGGCCAAAATGGCCAAAGACTGCTCAAAACCGGTTTACAAGGTCGAAGTCTCCAGACAGCTCTTATTGCTTGGGAGTATGAAATATCTTTCTATAGTGAATGTGCTAGATTTTCTTTGATGGGTATTATTCTTTATAGTAAAGAGATGAAATACAAGCAAATTTTCTTATCTACTCTGGAGCGCGGGCCTTTGGCACAGCAGCAGCAGCATGATGAACCGTGGTGGATTCAACACAACTTCCCAGGAGCTGGGTCTTTGGTAAATTTTTTAGAGGAGCGGAACCCCTTGAGGAATCCTATGTCCGGGATATCCTATGGTGCTATCCCAGGCGTGGAGCTACTGTCTTTTTCAGGGAAAGGGACGGTGAGGGGGATAACTGGGGTTTTTTTTCTCAAACTTTTGTGTGTGGCGGTGGACCCCCCCCGCTCCTCCGCCACGGTAGGTTTTGGGCAGGGTTAAACTTCTTATTACTCGTTATTATACAACTTTGTTATGGTGAGATGTTTATATACTTGCTTATCTAAACTGTAGCACCCTGTGGGCCCTAAAAAAGGTGATTTAAAGAGTTATTATGAGGGGGACTGTGGCGGGGGAGAGTGACGAGAGGCCTTGCCGCGGGGCCTCCCCCTATCATAAGAACATAAGAACATAAAAAATAAAGGGAAACTACAAGAGGCCGCGAGCCTACACGTGTAGTTCCATCACCTAACACTACCTAAAATCCACCTTTTTCCCCCTCCATAACTTCCACCCCCTTTAAACTCCAATGACTCAGCACTAAAATACCTGTCTACTGAGCCATTCCTTCTTCACCACCCCATTTGTGAACCAGTTTTTCCCTATTTCCTTTCTAAATCTACCTTTTTTCCCGCTTGAAACCGTTTTCTTCTTGTTCTACCCTGGTTAAAACCGAAGCTTTTTCCCACCTCTCCTTTATTAAATCCCCCTTTAACCCCTTAAAAAATTTTTCAGATCGCCCCTTACCTGCGTCTCTCCATGAGTGAATTTAATAAATTCAATTTTCTCTCATAAATAAAATTCCATCCCTTGTATCATTTTTTGGGCATCCCTTTCTCACTTTTTTTAACACCCTATATCCATCCTGTAAATGGAGACCAAACTGAACTGCTAGTCTGGGGGAGCCTTACAGAGCCGATAAAGCTTTAGATAACGTCCGCCTTCTACTTTTAAAAACCCTTTTGGGAAAGAACCTAATACTCTATTAGCTTTTTTTCTGGGTCAAAACTTGTTTCCTAGGTCGGAGGGCTGGTTTACCCCCCACCCAAGATCTTTTTATTTTATCTTTTTTCAGCGATACATTGCTTATGGGTTTATTACCAGGGTTTTTTTTACCCAAAATTCATAACGCACATTTATCAATATAAATTTCCATCTGCCATCTGATGCCCCTTTAGTTTTTTCTAAGTTTCCCCGCAATATGTTTACGTCGACTGTGTCCAATATCCTACCTAACTTAGTATCTCGCAAACTTGCTGATATCACTGTAATCCAAA